>JAOSBK010000204.1:5162837-5184410 GCA_027568895.1 Erythroxylum shatona
CTAACCAAATCTTTTATATGGATTATAATATAAATAAAACTAATATAAAAAATAAATATTAAAACATATAAAAAAGTCAAATAATATTATATAAATTTCAAAATAAACGTGAAGATATGTTTGTGGGTATTTTGTGAATTATGTATAAAACATAAAGGTAAAAGGGACTAAAAATAAGCTCATTAATTGATCTAAAAAATCTATATGAAAAAGTACTTTTTTGAAAAGCTCCAAATTTGAACTTCTCAAAAAGCTGTATTTTAGCTTCCAAAAATATCATTCTTATGAAAAAAGTGTTTTGACCAAATACTCAGTTTTTTTAAAAACAGTTTTTGTGGTGAACAAAAGTACTTATTTATCATTCAAAAGTTAAACCAAACAGGTACTTATGTTGGATGTTGTTATTGTTATAAATGCAGGAAATGATTAATGTTAGTTGACACATGAAGATTTAAATGGTGACTATCAAATGGTTACAACTTATAGTACTATTTGATGGTGGTTGGTACAGAGATTGAAGTTTGGTTGCAATGAATATCCATTTGATATTAAACCCAAGACAAAATTTAATATGTTTAATAATGCATGATTCGTAATTGTCGCCATCCACAATTTATATTGTTTTATATCTTATGCTATTGTTCCTCCTCTTTTTTGTCTTTTCTTTTCGTTGGCCTTATCCATTCCACTTGATCAACAGTTCGTATTTTACAAGCCACTTGAGCTGTGTAGAAACCACAGAAATTGGTCAAAATATCTTTATTCATATCATCAATCTAGCACGTTTCTTTGTCAAACTTTGGAAATTCAATTTAGGTAGATAGGATTGAAAGATCGTTGGTCATTCTATTCAAGAGAATTAGCTCTTTGATAGCTGAGTGGGATCAATTAATTAGTCGATGGATATATACCTCTATTTATCTTAATATTTTAAACCGACAAGACAAATGATTTAACGATTAAAAGGTTCAACTGGTATTAGATGGTCATAAAATCAACTAAAGATTGTATAAAATTAAAGAATTTAGAATATGATTAAAAAAGATTGTCCTTACTAATCAAAATATTTAAAGTTTAATTAAAGAAGAGATTGTTAAATAAAAATTAATTGATCTATTTTAATTTATAAGAGCTTATTAATTTATAAAAATTAACCGATTAATTAATAAACTAATCAATTTTTATCATCAAGAGTTATTAAAGTAAATCGAGCCGAAAATTTAAAAGCCGAACTGAAAAATTAAACGGTTCAAAATTTTTAAGATTAAACTGACCGAATCAGTTGAATTTTGTAATCAATGATAAATCTATTTTCCATTTTCTTTTCTACTGTTTTATTTGCAAAATTTTACTACTTTCTATATTACCGTGTTTGACTTGAGTTCTGATTGTTAATCTTGAAAGCTAAAGTTCAAAGTTTGGCCATATAGAGTTGAATGCCTAGCTTCTGCTTTTATAACACTAGTCATAGTCTACGAATGGCGGCATTTGAGTTTTAAACAGGAAAAGCATCTTTAGTACTACTTTTTTTTTTTCTCCTAATTTTCGAGCTGCCATTATGAAAATATTTTTTTTTTGTTGCCCACGAAATATCTTAGGAGGATTCCAATTATGGGAAGACACCTTTAAGCTATCCACACCCAGACTAATCCTCGTTCGAGCCGGGTAGGTCCCTCGTGGGAAGCAAAGCTCTAACTTCAAGTTTTAAATGGCTGCATACATGAGGACGGTTCGAACCCGTAACCTCACTTAAACCAGGAGAGCCCCTTACCAACTCACCTACACCATGACATTCATATTCCTTTATTATTAATCTACGAAGTTCTCGGTGAGCTACTTTGATCTAATACATACAACTGATTTCACTAAATAGAGATATAGCACTCGATGGATGGTTATGTTGCTACACAAACTGATTGATTGAATTAGTCTATGCAAGGGTAAGGAATGTTAGAATTTTGCACTCTTTTCTTAATTTCTTGTATTCGTATGGTGTTAGTTGCTTTTTGGTGACTTAGTTTACTTAATGATTACTTATCGACAAGCTTGTAGATATGCATGTATGACTACTTTTCTTACATGATTGGTATGCATGCATCTTTTCAATCAGCCAAAATGACCCATTTGATCTTTTAGACCTTTCTCGTCTCAAATTTCGGCTTTTCTCTTTACATTAGTCATCTTGCTCATTCATTGAACACACAAATAAAACCCTAAACCACCGTACTCAGGTGAAGAGTTTAACCCAATCATTGGATATGTGCTCAGAGGTTTATCACAACTCTTGGCTTCGTCTCTTTTATAGCTATTTGACCTCTTTTTTTTTAAATAATTTTTTGTATTATTTTTAAACTTTTATATCAATATCAAAATTCTTAATTTTTCAACCAAAATTTAATCATTTCAGAATATAATTCATTATTCCAACAATTTTGTTTCAATGAAAAAAGATAATTCAAAGTAACAAGATATTTTCTTTTGAATTACATATTATTTTTAAATAAATAAATATTTTTATTGTTAAATTAAAATTTTAGAAATTGAAGCTCAAATAAACATTGGAATATTATGAAAAAACTGAATTTGACACTAAATTAACTGTTAATCATTTACTATATGTTATTATTATTATTGAGACAACCTCTTTATCATATAGGAATAAGACTGTGTATGAAGTTACTGTTATAACCCTTACTAGTTACTACTGTTATTTTGCTTTGCTTAATTAATTTGAATTGTGTAGCAAGAAGACAAGTTAAAAACAACTCAAGCATGCATGATGCATCCCACTTCATAAAAGAAGCCAATTTTGTACAGACAGTTTGACCGTTGACCTCCCGCGTGATTTTATCCCCCTGTTTCCCTCCGTTGGCGCTTTCATATTCTTCCCCTCCGTTCCGTTTTTGCCACTACGGGCTTTCGCTCTCTCCTTCCTGTTTCTGTCCAGTAACGTCGTTAATATGACACGTACTTAAGGGTAAAACCGTCATTTAGTTTTCCCACTTAAAATAATTGAAAGTACAGCTATGGACGACATAATAATACCATAAACTCCAGGCCCACCTTCACAGAAGCGCGTGTACTCTCTTACTACGGGAATAATGACCGGAGGAATGATTCAAGTTTGTGGAACACGCAAAATCATGGCGCGTGAGACAATGATATGTCCCAGAATGTAAAAGAAAGGGGTGGGGTTTAACTGTGTTTGTATATATAATTTATGTCCGTATTGTGAGAGGGCCTTCTTTTGCTCTTAGCTTTTGCTTTCTCTTCCCTCTCTTTTACATGTCTCTCTGACCTAATTGTCTCTCTTTGATCATCAATATCATCACCACCAACAAAATTCACCTCACAATCAAAGAGAAGATCCCTCTAACTGTATTGGGTCTTTCTCATCTTTGTCATCTAATTCTCAGATCTATCTATATATCCAAGTAGCTTACTTTAGTGCTAGAAACAGCTAGCTTGCTAGGTCTTTGTGCTGTATTTGACACATACACACGAAAGTTTTGTTGGTGCTGACTTTGGCTTGAAGAAGGTTTCGGAGAAGAGAAAGGGAAGAAGTTTTAAGATGACTCCAGCAAATTTGGCAGGACAGTTTGGTGACACAACTTACACTAAGGTGTTTGTTGGAGGGTTGGCTTGGGAAACCCAGAAAGAGACCATGAAGAAGTACTTTGAACAGTTCGGTGAGATCTTGGAAGCTGTTGTCATTACCGATAAGGCCACTGGCAGATCCAAAGGCTATGGATTTGTATGCAATTTCTTGCAATTTTGTTTTATTTAGTAGCAAGCAATGATCTCTGGTTCTTTTTGCTCATGTTATTTTCTCGTATCTATTACCACTAGATCTTGGTGGGTTAGAAAGATCCATAACAGAACTTGCATGAAAACTATGAAATTCAGTACAGGATCGTATCAATTTGTATATCACTCGCTTTCACGCTTTGTTGTGTGTGCTTTCTTGTCATGGTTGTTAATTTTGGGGAAATGTGTTCTTGGCTATCAGGTAACTTTTAGGGAACCAGAAGCCGCCATGAGGGCATGTGTTGATGCTGCTCCGGTGATAGATGGTAGAAGGGCAAATTGCAATCTTGCATCTTTAGGTGTTCAGAGATCTAAACCCTCTACTCCAAAGCATGGTATATAAATAAACTCATTTTTCTTTACTTTCTTGTGTTCAATCTCTACATTATTTCTTGCTATTGAAGTTCTTATCCAATAACTTAAAACCAAGTTTTGGATTTATAGCACAATTCAGATCTATAAGATGTTCTGAAATGTACAAGTTATTCAGAAAAAGATCATCGCTTTCACTGTGTAAAGATGCTTTTTATTTAACTTCTCATAATCCTACTACCAATTCCTGATTCATCAAGCCATGCTTAGAGTTAACGGATATTCGGAGATAATAAAAAGCAAGATTTTTACCCTAAGAAGATGATAGTGGACCAGAAATATTCTGTTTTGAACAAAACATATTCACAGTCAAAAACCGAAATGCAGCATGAATATTCCTCCTTATTGGGAAAGTTCTCTTTTCTTTTTCTTGTTCGGAGTTTTTGAAAATACGTGCACAGTAATGCACTAAATCGGTGCAACTATCAAATGGATAACTTGTCCTTCCATTGCAGACAAAATCAGTATAGTTTTTACGATAAATGAGATAACAATTTATTAAACTCCAGTTAACAGATTGAGACATATCTTCATCATGCATCTCATAAACTATATGCCACTGAATGCTATTGCATGTATCGTATTCTTTTCTTTTGGTATCAGAAATTTATATAAATCTCTCGTCACAACCCTAATAAATGATGTTTCTTTCTTGTTATGAAAACAAAAAAGTAGAGGTTACGAGGGTAATGATTAAAAAAAAATGGATGTGTTGTGGGTGAAGGAGCAACCGCAGGAGGCAGGAACTTGAGGGTAATGAACTCATATCAGACAGGATTTGGAGGAGGAGTGGGAACAGCTTTTCCTACACCAGCATCCTTCCCTCATTATGCCATCCAACAAGGCATTCCTTACAATGTCTATGGGTATTCACTTCTTTTCTTTTTCTTTTTCTATGTAAATATGGGATAATACTGCATGCACGTGCATTTGCCAACTCACGCATACCCAACCCATCGAACTAGGGTTGTCAACCACGCACGCCTCACTGATCTGTCACCCCACTTCTTCCACATCTTCTCTCTCTCTCTCTCTCTCTTAAAGTGAAGCTGAGTAAGAACCATTTACTTGTTTATTCTTTTTCCATCATCATGGACTCACTGTGTCTATGCACATGCTAATTCCTTCCTCTCTCTCTAAGGACAGACACACACATGTCCATGGCGGACTTTGTTCAACTACAAGATGTCGACCATCTAAATTACGCATCATATCATACGCATAATGCATTTGGCCCAATACAGACACAATCACGTGCCCGTCATGTCTGTCAAGCTCTCTCTCTCTCTCTCTCATGAATGTGACCATATATGATTTTCCATGCATGCAAGCTTGTGCCTTTTCCATTAGGGTTTACTAGCTAATTATTCTATTTTTCTCATCATTTTCTGTGTTGGTACTGACAAACATGACACGGGCCTCATATTCTCTTGTTTTCTTCAAATTTTAAGGTAGATGGTAAAAAAAGTTGATAGTAAGTTTGTTTTACTTATAGGAATATTTACATGAATCGTTCATTTCTGGGATCAGTTCCATTTTTAGTAGCACCCGTTTTGTCTTTTACTATACTTATTTTAGAAGATTCAAAACACTAATCATTTTACTTTTTGGAAATTTTCATGTGTTCAGGTACTCTTCATACTCTCCAGACTACAGTTACCCGACGGTTTGTACAAATTTCTCCTTTTTGCTTTTGGCACACTACATCTTAGGATGCGTTTTGAAGCATATCATACATGGCTATACTTTTTCGTAGACACTGACTTTTCACCTTTCTTTTCACTCTTCAAAGATTCTTTTTTTCTCCTTTTCCAAACAGTTTTCACATAAAGCAACTAATTAGGTTCACTGATCATAAGCAAAAATCCTTGATAATCATATAATCAATATGTTCAACAGTATATTAATCCATAGACGTCAAGAAATATAATGTCTACAGACGAAAACTCCTCCTTCTTTCTTCTTCTTCCTCTTCTTCTTATCCTCTATGGCATCACCATTGATTCAAGGGGCAAAGCTAAACTCTGCCAAGGCAACAACCAACTTGTTTATGACATAGAATGGTAATTAAGGTAATTGATTTTTTGCAAGTTCTTATCCTGCATTACCAGGCAATTCAATAGAATTATCAATTACCCTCATTTAATCTCATTCTAAAAAATCAATTTGTGAGGATAATTAAATTTGTAAAATAACTTTTCTTTACCATTATTTATCTAACAATCTACATCTGATAATTATGGAATAATGAATACCTCAATACCCGTCGAGTTTAACCAACTTTTTCACTTATTTATGCACTCAATATTCTGCAATTTATCCCCATTGTCTTCACATAAACTTTTCGACATCTTTAATGCCAGTCACAAGATTACTCTTTAAAGCTTTGCATTTAGCTATTGCCATCAGTTACCAATAAAATTATTAACCAGAGAGGGATCCAATTTGAGTTTTTTTAAATCTGTAAAGAGTAAAGAGTACTGACACAAATGGTGGAAAAGCCAGCAAACAGCTGGTGGTCTATACTACTTAGTTTGACTCGTTTATTAATTCGATCATATTGGTGGTGGTCCATACTGTTCACATACATACAGGTTTCATAGAAATATGAGAAGTAACATATTCCATATACATATGCATTCTCTTAAATGCAATCTCCTAATTAAACTGCAAGTGTTAGTTACTCACACATACGTATTCAATGTGAATTTAACCATGTTGCAGAGCTACTACAGCGTGTATGGAGGAGCAGCTGCACAGTATCAATTGTATGGGACTGGACCAGGCGGAATGATGACTGGCGCTGCAGCTGCTTATTACCCTTATCTTCAGTTCGGTGAAGGAAGCGGAGGAGCCACAAGCTATGGTTCTGGACAGAGCTATGGAGTCCAGTATCCACACCAACTATTTCAGTACTCCCCCATTAACTCAACTGGCGGCTACCCTCAGCATTATGGAACACCCATGTCTCTTGCACCAACTGCAGCTTTACCATCAGGTAAATTTCTACTATTCTTTCCTTTTCTTTTTTCCCTTCAAAAAGTATTTCAAGTTACACAAAGTAACGGTCTCCTCTTCTAGCACCATAAATAGGTAGCTTTAATTAATAATGTTTTTACATGTGTTAACCTAACTCTTAGGTTGTTTTGTAGTGGAAAGAGTACTAATATCTTTGACAGTGTGTTTTGCTGTCCCACAGGCGTGACAATGGCCCTTCATGCCCCACCAATTCCTCATCGCTAGAGAAACTATCAAGTCTAGCCAATCGTATGTATACTTCCTTCAGCACCTTCCTTTTGAGGTCTCGACAACCTTCGGCCTAACCATGGTTAATCTCTTCCTAACCTGAGCCCATGCTTGGTTCTTGGGCTTTTTGCACACATACATGCCCTCCATAGGGGTCATAAACGACCACTCCCCGAGAATTGGGGAGAATCATGCATTTTTTTTTCTCGTGCATATCTTTTCATCAAAACGGTTCCATGAAAAGAACCAGATAAATCACTTGTATTGTATGTATAATCACCAACTCAAAGCTATTGAGTTAGCTTGGTTGGGAAAAAGTTTTTTTTTGTCCTGTGGCCCTGGAAAGGCTAAGTGAAAAAAAAAACGTTTTGTAAATTTTTGCCTAGGGAAGGCTAATCAACTAAAAAATGATTTGCGAAAATGTACATTTCAACAAGAAAACTTTCAGTTTCAGTACTTGTTTTTAAATGGCTAATCCCTTCAAAAAAGACTAATCAATCACCTCATCGAGAGGAAGTCTTTAGGGGAAAAAATAACATTGGGCACTTGGAATGTCCAATGTTCTTTTTGTGCATTAACATCTAGCTAGCTAGTCTTAGAGTTATAGAACTAGGACCATGCAGTCATGTTTCTTAAAATGCTTTTCAGTTACTCTTTTTCTTCTTCTGAAAATCTTGATGTGTTTTGACTAGAAATCTCCCCTTAGGTCAAGGGAAGAAATCTTACCACTTCTTTGTTTTTCTCTCATAAATCACTTGTAAATTTCGTTCTGGCTAAACATGGGAGTTTTAGCCGAATTTAGAATACAATTAGGATGGGTAGTGTTCGTAGGTTGCATTAAGCATTTTTTAGTTAAATATCAAGCTAAGAGCTCCATGAATGGATATGGAGGTCATAGCACATGCATGCAAACCCTAGGGATATATTTTGGTTCCCACTGGGTTCTTCTCTACTAACCCACCAACCATGGTTAGGTCGTAGGTACTCATCCTCATTAGTCCCTTCTCTTCTCCAATCTCTTCCAAATTTCTATCTCTACTCTCTGTCTTGGACGTTTGCTGGAGATAAACTGAAGATAATCATTATATGTATAAGGCTATAAGCCTATGTGTTTGGTTTGTAATTAGGATGCTTCGTAGGTTACTTCAATATTCATTCTCCAACTACGGTCTGTTGGAAAATGGATATCCTACTTACTTCTATGCTTTAATTTGGACTTCCATGCTCACTTACTTGCACTAATGCTTTGTCTATGGATGACAAAGCAACTTTATTTTAATTTTCCGAAATTTTGTATTGCCTTCTTTTGATGTTTATTTTTTTCTTCCTAACATAAAATAATAATAATCATTGTCAACGATTCAAGACAACCAAAATCTCAAAGCTACCTAGCATATGAAACCAAAGAAATATCACCCAATGGCAAGATAATTTCAATAATCAACTTTCCCTTAAAATTATGTTCTTTTGATGTGATTGAAATTTTTCATGAAAGTTTTTTCATAGATTGGAAATTGCATATCTAATCTAGTACCCTGGCTAAAGTGAATTTGGAAAGAATAAATGGAAGTGAAGTTGGAGACTGTTAAAGAAGGTATTCAGGGCAGGCGATATTTGAAATTCCCTACATCAAGGTGGCCTCTTACCCCTCAAAATATTAGTATGTGAATAGTTGTATCGATCTCATACTTTATTATGAGTTGATACTATGACTACTTACCCTCCAATGTCTACCTATATAATATAGCAATTGCATGATAAGCTCATACTATAAATCCTTTGAAGATTGAGTACTTGATCATCTAATATCTATCTATATAAGATAGCAGAGTACAACTAGTGTTAGATTTGCATATTCAACCATGTAGAAATGTATATGAACTCTCGATAATAGGATTTGATATAATTTATAGCTTAGATGAGTTCTATTAACTAAATAAAAAAACTAAAAAGAGATGAACAAAACCTAATGTCAAATGGATGATAATTGTTAGACCTTTAAGTTCAAGTTATAGAATTGTGACAGTGTTGACAAGCTTTGGTTAATGCTTAGCACTCAAGTTAACATAAAGATGACATGTTAGACAATGAAACAAGACAAAGATCTGCAAGTAGGCAAGATAAAGCAAATATTATTGATGAAAGTTTGACAATAGGCGAGCGTTGGTATGTAATGAAGCACATTGGCAAAAATCTTTAATAAGAGGTAAGATTTGAATGTGAGACCAAATATGAAAGGTACAACGGAGTCTTATTAAGTATGTGAATTCGTGAAGACATTTAACTTCGACGAGGAGGTTAAAAGGTATGTAAATATGCAAAGTTTATTTATAAGATGGCTCAAATTATTGCTAACATAGTTCATAGAGCAATGAGATTGCACTACAAACATGTTTGGATGAACCATGTACAAATATGATTTAGGATGGATAAACCCAAAGCTCAACAAGTTACTTGGTTTCAAGATACAATAATATGACAACATATGATAAGAACATGCAAGTACTAACCCAAAAAAGCAGGAGCACTACCTAATAAAGTGGGAATACTTCTTCAAGTAGTGGAAAAGTGGGTCAGGGTGATATGACAATGGATTGACATCCTCCAAATACTTATCTTATGGAGAAAAGGGGAGTTAGTAGTCTAAACTAGAAAATTCCCTGTTAACTTGGTAGAGTTAGTGGACGAAGTAACAATTCCCTACTAATTTGGTGGGTTAATGTAGAAAATGAGTAGTTTTAACTTACTTGATACTTAACTTCTTATAAGCTTATATAAAGGCATCATTTGTAGTTAATTTGGAAGTAACATTGCACATTCAGTTATCTGGCACAATGATGAGAACTTTAAGAGAAAGTTCTTATGAGAGCTTCAAGTAGGGAGTTTTTAAGTGATATTGTTGTGGAGTTCTTCAAGTTAGAAGCAAACTGAATTGCTTGTATTGCTTATTTATAAATAGATCAAAATGGATGGCTTTGTCGTATCTCTTTTGTTTGTTTATTTGATTGATTTATACAAAAAATCATGTATTAAAAATATGAGTAAAGCACCTAAATACGAGTAACGTAAAGTGTTTAAACATAAACAAGTTTATTGGTTATAATCTTAAGAAAAGGTTGAGTTAAGCTTTGATGGACTTATACTTAACTATTGCATAACGACTTTGGTAAATTTACTTTAATTCTTTTGCGCCAAAAAACATTCCTATGTAACTAGTATCAGAGTTAATTGGTTAACGATGATACCAAAACTCCAATAGGATAATTGGGATTATAGCTTGGTGAGGAGTTCTTCATTGTTGGTGATCAATGAATGGCATAAGTAATCTTACAAAAATAATTACTAGAACAGAGGCAACCATTAGTCCTCTAGCTCCAACAAAAGAGAGTGTAGTTCCTTTTTTAGAACGATTAAAAGATCTAAATTGAGCTTTTAGAGATAAAAAGAGCACTCAATGAATAACTAAAATCTTACGAAGAGAAGAGATATGACTTGTTGATACTTAAACGTGCTATCTTTAAGCAAGAATTGAAAGTCCAATTAGGGAGAAATTTGGTGCAAGTGTGATGCACTTTAAGTTTTCAATTGCAAACAAAGTGTCAAGGTTCTTGAAAATTTTCTGTAAGATACGGAACAATACTTTATAGTGATAAAATGTGTCTCATTCAGAGAAGGTGTCGATTACAATGATGTACATGGATCTCTAATACTATCAATGCAAGTAGATCTTCTGTCGATACTTAAGAGAAGACAAAAAAGGAGATAATATATCAATCCCTCCCTGACAACACTTCATGACTCGTGAGTGAAGCTTTACAATAGTTAAAGCAAGATGACTTAGTGCTGGTGTATATGAGAAAATCCACATAATTAATGTTGGATATGCAAAACATGTTAGAGAAGGACATGTTGTTCAACTTTATAAGTGGTTTACAATGGTGAACACAATTAGAGTTTTAAAGACAAAACATGAAAGACCTCCCTAGCATAATAGCAATTACAAATGTTTTGGTGGATTTATAAAATGCCATCACCTATTTAAATCAACAAAGAGAGAAAGGATAATAGTGGAATTTACAATGTTTTGGAAAAAGGTAATGAGAAGATATGAAAAACTTCTCACTATAAGTCAAAGAAATAATCAAAATTGAATATTGCTTTTTTTTCATTTATGAAGGGCCAAAATTTTCTCATGAATGCCTAAAATGGAAGGTGGGTGAAGAGTAAATCAAATCCAAGATTTCAAAAGATTAAGGAAAAGAAGTTGAAGAATCAATAGAAGAAGTCTACCTAACAAATATTCTAATATTAGGCACAATGGGCTGTATGATTGAATGTCTAAAGAAATATAAAACCGATGCAACTTTTGGCTAAAGAGTCTTTAAGAGAATCATATGCAAAGGAGTTTCCATAGATTATATTGACGAGGATGTTGGGTTTTCTAATGGAGGTGGTTTATTAAATTTAAAATTTTTGGCTAAGGTGTAACATCCCGTTTCCATACTAAGGGTTAGAGCCCTAGATTTTGGTAATTGAAAAAATAGCAATAAGAGATTAGAAAATGCATTTCATACTCATGCATAATGTTAGCGTACACACATGCAAATATTGATTTTTGCACATTGAAATGATTGTATATGCATTCATTGACATTCCATGTATAATTGATTTGTTAATGTGATATTAGTGCTAATTGTGATTTATTTGCATTAAAATCCAAATTGGAGAATATAAATTGTTGATTTAGAATTTTTGAAGAATTCTAGAAAAAATTTCAGAAATTGTTGGATATTATTATACTAGAAAAACGCCATTTGGCAAGTAAATTGATAAATGGAAAATAGAAATGAGTTTAATGATATTGAAGAAAATTTGGAGAGGACTTTAGAAATTGTGGGTTATGGATATTGTAAATTTAGAGATAATTGGAATAAAAAGATGGAAGTTATGAGACTGGTTCAATAAGAACTAGTTAGTTGGGAAACTAGCTAAGGACTATAGAAATTGGACAAGTGTCCAAGTCCAAAGTCACGTTTTTCTTCGCTTTGAAAGATCAAGTACAGTGCTCTTGTCTTTATTTTCTTCGTAGCTTTCTTCTTCATATTTCTTCATTTACGCAGAGCTTTTCATCAAATCTCCATCATAGTTAAATCTTGTTTTCTTCTACTTTTTCCTACTCCCAATTTCGGTTTTCTTTTTTTTGCCTCAAGAAAAACCGACACTTGTTAACCTCCACAGTGGTGTATGTGGGTGTATGAGTGTTAGGGCTTTTGGAGATTTTGAAGACGTTAAAGCTTTAAACAAGTAAGCTTTTTATGGTTCTTTTTTTCTATATAAGATAAAGTATGCATCACGTTAACTCACTGTTAAATGGTTAGGAAATAGTAATATACATATTTGCTAAAAAGTGGGTGAGGAAATTTTGGGTATGTGGTATGTGTTGTTCTGCATATTTGATGATTAATATATTATAAGATGTTGTTGAAATAATTTTTGAGTTAGAAAAATTATTGAAAGCATGTATCGGGAGAGTGCAGAAAATTATGAAAAGTTGATATGTGTATACTCTGTTTTCATGGTTTTTACATGAAATTTTGGATGTTTTTAGAAATGAACAAAAAATGAGTTTAGAGTTATAGAAAATATGTTAGGTGATGTATGGATATGAAAAAGATAGATTTTAGAGAAGCAATTGAAGAATGAGCAGAAAATGAAAATGCAAAAATATGACAGTGAAGGAATGCAGAAAACGTGAAATATATGATTTTTGATTGATGACTATGAAAAATGATTGAGTCTGGAACTTTTTGTGATTGTTTAGAGCATAATGGAAGTCGAAAATGGAAGTTGAAATAAGTAAGAAATGGTTTAAGTGAAAGAAAAGAAGAAGAAGAAAAGAAGAGAAAACAACATAGTTAGTAAGAAGGAGAATCGTGATCGTGCTTTTGCACGAACATGACTTCCCTTTAAAGTCAGAAGACTTGCGATCATGCTAGAGCACGATCGCAACAATGGGTCAAAACTTAAGACAATGGAGAACAATTTTATAGAAGAAAGTGTTGCCAAATTACATTATTTACGTTGCCTAATTGATCATGGAAAATAGACTTGAAGGTCTAGAAATTTAGAGAAATTTATAAGAAGAAAGGAGAGTTTGGATAATGTGTGATCTTGTAATGCTGGAATAACATTAGTGAATGAATTGTTGATATCAAAGTATCAAATGTATGAGTTTGTTTGGGAATAAAGATATTCACATGATTGAAGTTGTGATTCAAAAAAGAGGAGTAAAGTGTATCAAGTTAAAGTGGATGAGAATTTGATAATAAGATAAAATAATGCCAAAAAGGAAATGATGAGTGATTGAATTATGGAATGAAAATGAGCATAAGATATGAAGTTTGATAATATACTCGGGATTGTCATTGAGCACGCATTGTACATAGTCCATATATACATTTGTGCATAAATAAATGCTTATATTTGTGCAAAGTTATTAATGTGTGTGTGCAATGTGTATATTGCATAATTTGGATGTGCAGAATAAACGTCCACATTTAGACGTTTCTAGAACTTGGAAGCAAATGCTATTCTAGAGCGTACTATGAGTAGACCTAGATGGTCTTACTTCATTGTTTGTTTTAATTATGAATTTTGTGATTATAAATGAGATGTGAATGTGATTGTATTGATTCCGGACAGTGAATGTTCAAGGAGTTTGCTAAATGTGAAGATATCAAAGTGCTATTTGTATGTGAATTTGATGAAATAAGTGATACATGATTTGATTGTTAAATGTCTGCATATGAAAGAAAAAGTGATTCTCAACTTTAATGTTGAATGCCGGACTAAGGCTCGAGGATATATGAATGTGAATAATTGCTTATATATGATTGATGCATTTCGTTACATAAATGCATGAAAGATAAAGGCATTTATAATCGAAGTAGCCATCAAAAAATAGCTTAAAGCTTAGAATGTGAAAAAGATCCTAGAGCTCAGAAAGTGATTAAGAGCCAAAGGTTGACTTTATAAAATGAGCCTGGTATCTCCAACGGATATGGGATAGTTATTAATGAGCTCGGTATCCACAATGGATACAGAAAAGTTATAGGCACTCGGTCATAACAGAGTAATAACTAAAAGTGAGTCTCATGAGCACTGTATATGCGTATGACATCGAAGATTTAAATCATATGATTGATTTCTGAATGTGATATGTGTTATGTGATTGAGTGAGCCATCAAGGATGGTCACTCATTGAGTTTGCAAAACTTACCCAAAATTTGCAATATTTTTCAGGCTCAGAAGAGTTACCTCGTTGGGCCAACAAAAGTATAGCCACTGCATTCAAGTAAAAGGTCGAGGTCAGGATCAGTTTGCGTCTGCATTTATTTTCTTATTTTCATATCGAATGGTGTTTTCTGCAATTTTTGTACAATGTGTATTTGAATATTTCGGTATGTAATAACTTTCAGAATTTGGAATGTTCTACAAATGAGATTGATCAATGTGTAATACTTATTGTGATATTGAGTTTTATGAAATAAAAGTATAGACCCGATTTGATTTCTGAATTTCGCATACGTGTTTGATGAAATCACACAAGATGGCGGTTACGTGTCTTACAAGAGTGAGGTGTTATATAAAGATTTAGGGATGCGATACTTATGTAAAGTGTGCAATATCTAGTAAGCTTGAAGTCAAATAAAATAAATGCAAATTTGTTAGGTATTTGAAAAAGAGTATTATATATCAATTTTACCATCCTATTGAGAAAACAGTGTTTTCTTAAGACATGATACATTCCTAGAAAAAGAATTTATTCTTAAGGAAAGTAGTGGGATTGAGGGGGAACTTACAGAAGTTCAAAAGACACAAATTCACATCTAGATGGGATAAGAATCTTAGGTCGATACATATGATGTAAAATCAAGGTTTCAAGAGACATATAGTCTATGACGCACTAGTAGGATATATAGTCCCCCACTAAATTAGATCTACATATTAAAAAGGTGAAGTACAAAGTATCACTCATAGCTGACGAGCCTACTACTTTTAAATAAGCAATGTATGATGTTGATTCTTTAAAATGACATAAAGCCATGAGATATGAAATATAATCCATATACACTGACCAAGTATGGACTTTGGTAGATGCACCTAATTATATTGTACCTATTGGATGCAAGTAGGCTATTAAGAGAAAAAGTGACATAAATGGTAATATTCATACATACAAAGCAAGGTTAGTGGCTAAATGTTACAAATAAAAATAAGGAGTTGATTTTGATGAAATCTTTTAGATAGTAGCTATGTAATCCATAAGGATCTTATTAGATATAATCGGACATCATAGTTATGAAAGCATATGGATGTCAAAAAAAACTTTTCCTAGTGGGAATTTGCTTAAGGATGTACGTATACAACAAAACTTGAGGGTTTTGAATCCAAGATATTTCCTAATCAAGTATACAAGTTGTAAAATTATATTTATGGACTTAATCAAGTGTCACGAAGTTAAAACATCTATTTTGATGATACAATCTAAAAGTTTGATTTTATAAAAAAATGGTTGAATTATGTGTTTATAAGAAGGTTAGTTAGAGTACAGTCATTTTCCTAGTTTTATTTATAGATGAAATATTATTGATTGGAAATGACATAACAATTCTCTAACCTATAAAGATTTGGTTATCTAATAACTTCTCCATGAAGGATATGGGAGAAACAACCTATATTATGGAAAAAAGATCTATATAGATAGGTTAATGAGGTTGATTAGCTCATCCTCATTTATAAAGTGCTAAAAAGATTTAGCATAGAGAATTCAAAGAGAGAATTCTTACCTGTGTGTTATGTCATTTCTCTCTTATAGAATATATTTCCTAAGACACAAGAAGAGACATATAAAATGGATTGTGTTCCATATGCTTTGATAATTAGATCAATCATGTATGCAATGCTATGTATTAGACTAAAAATCTCTTATGCTTTGAGCATAAAGAGCAATTTTCAAGCCAATCCTGGTGATAGTCATTGAATAACTATGAAAGACATCCTAAAAAACCAAAAAAGGAGCAAAGATGTTTTCTTCGTCTATAAAGGAGCTAAACTGACAGTTTAGGGGTATTCAGATGGTAGTTTCTAATCAAATCTAGGTGATAAAAGATCATAGTTAGGGTAAATATGCACTCTAAATGGTCATACAGTAACTTGGAAGAGTTCTAAACAACCAACTATTGTAGATTCTATGATCGAGGCAAAGTACATTTTAGTGTCAGAGACACCAAAAGAAACAGTTTGGATCAAGAAGGTCATCACTAATTATAAATTAGTTCTAGCATTGTTAAGCCTATAGTAATGTACTATGACAACAATGAAGCCATTGCATAGGCAAAGGAACCTATATCTCATTAACGGTCAACCATATACTCTGGAAGTTTCATTTAATCAGGAAGATAGTGGAGTGAAAATACATATCATTAGAGACAGTTCCCACTGAAGAGAATCTTACAGATCCTCTCACTAAGCAACTGCCTTAAAAGAGACATGATCATCATATGGATGGATATGGTATTAGGTACATAGGTGATTAACTTTAGTGTAAATGGTAGACTATTAGTTTATACCTTATGTATTATATTAATTACATTTGATGTTTTAATAATAAAGGTAAAATTCCTGGAGCAATTACTGTGTAATTAAAATTATGATAAGATCATAATTATGAGATTCAATTTGCATTTATGTCTTATTCCTAGTTATAGTTTCATCAAGACAAGATATTGATGAAATGATAAAATTATTACATGTTATGTTTTTTTCTTATGAAGAAAGTAATTGATCTTATAAATTAAAATATGGAGATACCCAAATAAACATGGGATTGTTTATTAGAGAATAAGTTCACTAAACTGACCTGATTATGAGGATACCAAATGGAATATTTCTTATGTTTCTATGTATTTCCTCATTCTGATCATTGTATAATTGATCTTTATACTTGAGATTGCCAAGGTATTGTATATGTGAATTAAGTTGTTTTGATGCTACTTATGATTTGTCCTATTTAAGGTAACTCAGTTAATAGTACTTTGACAATATGAACCATATAGAGATAGAAAAGTGAGTTGATAACGGATTTGTTACTCTAAAGTAATTAGAGAGAATATTCTATTGTTCTTGATTAGTAGTGGTTTAAGAAATTCTCTAGCCAGAGAGAATTTACATTTGAAAAGGTATTTTTAAGTATAAATTATAAATTAATTACTAATTAGTAAGACCAAACATGATTGGACTTAAAAAAGTAAACACTATATCATACTTTGTCCAATTAGAGCATTTGATGACGAAAGGATTAAAGTATACATCATAACCATGCATGGACAGATTAAGTTAAATCACTTTGACATTCCTGACATTTTGATAGTCACAACATATTGCTAGACGTTTATTTTATTATGAATTCAAATAGTAATTTATAATCAATATCAAAATATTAGAACCTAATTGGTTAAGCAGATAGGGTAGTTTAAAAGAAAAAATCATTTTCTAGTAAGTTAGATTTACTTGTGAAGTTTGAGAAACTTTAGAGATCAAATATGAAATATTTGATTTTACTAAATTAAATTAAATTAGAATTAGATTTAGATTTAGATTTTACATTTAATTATAATTGAAATATTTAATTTAATAAAAATTAAAACCCTAATGCTTTTTTCTATTTATAGTAATTAGTGTAAGGGAGATAGCATTCATGCTAATTTCCTCTCAAAGAGCTAAGTGTCTTTTTACTACATTGTGGATATTGTGAGAGGCTAAATGCATGAACAACTAATGGATGGCATGTCAAAAAGGTTTCAGTAGGAATATCGAATCATGTATGGTTTCATATTTTAATATTTATATTTTTCAAGTTATTTAATTATTACTATTCGATAGAAAATTATAAAATTTTTATTTTTTACTGTGCCTGTGATTTGATCATGGTTGATTTCTCAACAAACTATGGTATATGCATCTTGATTTTTGTTTGTATTACATTTTGAAATAAGCCTACAAACTGCTTCATAATTATTTTGTTGTTATTAGATGGAAGACATTTACCTTTACATCTGTAGACAATCCTGTCCCTTAAATCATTTTAGTTTAATTTTTTATCTTTTAATTATTTGTTTGTTTTTTTATCTTTTTTGTTTACTTATTTATTTATCTTTCTCTCTTTCTTTTATTTTTAATTAGTTATTAGTTATTATTTATTTTATTTCTTTATCTTTATCTTTTTATTTTGATTTATTTTGAATTTTTTATTATTATTTTATCTTATTGTTACTTTTATGCAATTATTTTTTATATTTTTAGTTTTTTTCTTCAAAAAATTCTCAAAAACAATTTTCTTTTTTCCTCATTTTCCTTTACTAGTTAAAGATAAGATTGTGTATTACTAGACTTTCCCAAACCTCATGTCTTAGCAAAATTTCTACCAAGATATTGTTATTAGTGTTGTTTTGTGGTTATCTGTAGGCAATCCTAATGTTTTTAACTTTTCTTTTCACCTTGACTGTGGCAATATGGTTTCAACAGAAATGTCAAGTACGAACAATTGTCTATAAGCAACTAATAAAGGCTTGGATGAAGAGTTCTATGCCTGAAATATTCTTTTATATAGTGAGAAATTACATATAGGAGGTGTATATTATAATCTTATATCAAAAGGAAAACTCATGAAATAAATCCTCTTACTTGAAAGAGAGAATGACAATATATCTCTAAGCTGTAGATATCAAAGTATAGCAAGCGATTAAAGTTAAAGCTACAATTCGCACTTTCAATAATGTAGAAGTATGGACTGATGCTGATAGGAGAAATGCACAATTAAACACTAAGACAAAATATCACCTGATATGTGCGTTGCCTTTAGAAGAATATGAGAAGATATCATACTATTCTAAAATAAAAGAAATGTGGGATAAACTTCAAGTTATCTTTGAAGGGACAAATGAGGTAAAGAAACATAGAATAAGTATTTTGGTACATCAATATGAAACTATTGGCATGAAACAAGGAGAGACCATAGAGGAATTCTTCGGACGCTTCAACAACATCATCAACGCCTTGAAGAATCTGGGAAAAATACATCCTAATGACGAGCTTGTAACAAAGATTCTAAGGTCACTACCAAGGGAATGGAGACTTAAGGTGACAACTTTAGAAATAGCAAAGGATCTAGGAACTATCTCACTCGTCTAGCTATGAGAAAATTTGATGATCCAGAAAGCCGAGCTTAGGCGAGATGAAGGATACTCCTATAGAAAAGAAATGGCACTGAAAGCAACTAACAAATCAAATGGTGATTAAAGCAACACTGAGTTGCGTATAGATGGAGATGATGAATTGAACTTCATAGTTAGAAAATATGCACATTTCTACAAAAAAACAAGTAAGCAAAGAAAAGAGAAGGAAACAAGAAGGCTGAAAACAACAGGCCCCTATCAAAAGGCAACAACAGCAGTAGTAATACACAAATCATATACTACCACTATAAGAAACCTGGGTGCACTAGACTTGAATTTCCTCTTATTCAAAAGGATAAAACAGAGAACAAGAAAACTAAAAAGCAAGGCATGACTACAACTTAATATGATGAGGATTTTGAAAGCTTAAAAAAAGATGAACCTGAGTAACTTAGCAACATCAGCCTTATGGTTCAATCAAGAAACGATGAGTATACTATTCTGACTCTGATATTAAAGTTGATGAATTGAAAAATACATATCATGAATAGTATGATTAGTACAAAAGGTTGGCAGTGAAATATTTCAAAGAAGTTGAGAAGTCTAAGAGCAATGATGCATCTATGAAGAGTAAGGTTAATTCATTGGAATTAATGAATGAGAATCTAATGACCAAGAATATGTCTCTCGAAGTTGAGTATAAGCAAAAGGTCTCTGAAAGGAAGTACTGGAAGAAAGAATAGCCAAGTTGGAAATACATTGCTAAAAAATGATTCTAAAAAGGTGAGATAGTTAAAAGAAAAGTTGCCACCTTAGAACTTGAAAAGGAGAAAAATGTTGGAAAGATTTAATCTCTAGAAAAAGATCTGGAAAATTTAGTTGATGGAAGAAAGAATCTTAATGCATTGCTTGGTAACGGTAAAAGCATTTTTGGTAAGGCTAGAATAGGATATAATGAAAACAATAATATCAGGCCATATAAGAATTTCTTTGTCAAATCTAGTAGTAACTATAGTCAAAATAGCAGGAACTTGATACATGGTAGAAATTATATCAATTCTTACTCATTTGATCTATGCTTCTACTATGATAGACATGGTCACATTAGTCATTCTTGTAACTTTCGTAAGTCAAAAATTATCTCAAAAGTATATTTAGAGACTGAAAGGTTAAACTACTAACCTAAAAGGACCTAAAAAAATTTAGGTACCTAAAATAAGATGTTATTTTGTGCATATATACTTTAAAATAGAGACAGAAGAAAATCAATGGATAGTTGATAGCGGTTGTTTGAGACATATGACAGGTGAGATATCAATTGGTGATTCTAACTCTATCTTTATTGATAATGTTCTCTTTGTTGATGGTTTGAAATATAAAAGTTGAGTATGAGTCAATTATGTGACAAGGTTTACAAAGTCATTTTCAATGCATCTCATTGTGAAATTGTCGATGTTCATAATGATATTATTGTGTTTATTGGTCCTAGAAATTAGATTCTATATTGTGCTCAACTAGATGATATGCCCTCACAAAATGTTAGGTGTTTTGTTTCTCTTGAAAAGGATTCGTTTATTTGGCATAGGAGATTTAGACATGTCAGCATGAGCATTCTATCAAATTATCCAAAAATGTGTTAGTAAAAGGACTACCTACTCTAAAGTTTGAAAGCAATCAAGTTAGTGATGTAACACCCCACTCCCACAAGACCCGAACCCGACATCGATGGTGATATCTGAGTCCGTGCCCCGCAAGGGTGGTGTGCTAAATCACTCAATCGTTCGAAAACCGGTATATTTTTTTTTAAAACCACAAACATATATGTGGAAACGATTCTCACATTGGGCCCACATTCATTCATAAACAATTTCAATAAACACAATTTTCAATAGCCATTCGGGCCCTTTCACAA
>JAOSBK010000204.1:5206853-5221146 GCA_027568895.1 Erythroxylum shatona
GGTTAGACTTGGATTTGAAATGTGATAAAAGTTATGATTTAGCGTAATAATATGTCTGTGATATTGAGATTAAATTTCTTGATGATTCTGCTTCTATAATTCAAAATGGATTGAGGATATATATATGGACGATGAAATATAAGATAATAGGAAAATGACTTTACAAGCGATGACAAGTGATGAATGATGTGTAGTATGGAGAAGGTTAGAAATGCGCCTAAGTTTAGATTGTATGTATGCATGCGATTAAGGAAAAGATGATGAATCAAAAGAGAAAAGTGACTACACTCAAAATGATAGTTCAATTATTATGAAATGATATGTCACATTAGAAGAAGAGATAAATGTTGGAGAACTGGAGTAAAATTGATGTTCATAAGTGTGTTAATGTGAGGAAGAACGATATTGGCCTACAAAAGTAGGTTTCTGTTATGCTCATATGGTAGACTCCAATCATGGGCAGGAACAAGGATAGAAATGTTATCTAGAGTCAATTGGAATGTAAATATCATTAGCGAATAGACTTGACATAAATACATCTCTGGGTAAGATGTAAGGATATATATACCAGGGTGTTAGAGTAAAAGAAATTGCTTAATGCGTCATTAAGCCTTATTATACGAATTGATCTTATTAAGATCGTATGAAATGTTGAAATTGATTTTCTTGAGGTACTAAGAATGACTAATACGTAGTCATGGGAAATAATTGATTGACAAGGATTTATAAATAATACTGAGGTTTTGACGAACTAAGTGATGTAGCACGCTACCCTCGCGGGGCACGGACTCATATATCACCATCGATGTTAGGTTCGGGTCATGCGAGAGTGGGGTGTTACAAAACGAATATGTTTGCACTTTTTACATGGACATCTAATCTTTGGACCATCCATATATGCAGTTTGAGAACATGCAGAGTGAATAAAAGCTTCAACTCCCTCAACAAACTTAGGATTAATAAAAACATCAGGTGTTAATCATTTATACATCCAAGATCTATCAACATTACTCATTTATGCAAAATTGTTATTTAAAAAAAGTGATTTAATAGTTAGTATCCTTCATTTCTCCTAAGTTTATAGAACATTTAATCTTTACTTTACATAACATCCCCTAAGTTTTTAAAGTCTCTGACCATTTCCTCTCCAAATTAAAACCAACCTATCCCACCATATGAGTTCACAATTAGAAAACTCAACATGTATGAGTATCAATTAAATAAAACAATATGCCAACCAATGTCCTATAAGAAGTGACATTAAGAAGTTAAAAAAAATCCTACATATATTAAATCCATCACTACATCGAGCAATCACATTGAATTCAAACACTATGGTACGTGGTATAGTTAAACCATATGAATCGAGAAAGTAAGCTCTAGCTGTGACTCCTAGGCTCGTGAAATTTTTCACTAATAAGCCTCGTGGGATCTGCAGCACGGGTTTCTAGCCTATATACTATCTTAGGGGTTTATTATGGAAATAATTGTCATGTCAATTACACGTAAATTTCTTATGTTAATACTAAGTTTGAATTCATCACATTGAGTTCAAGTCTTTATATTTGAATCAATCACCTACAAGTTCATTTACAAAGGTTGATTTTAAACAAGCAGTATGGTACGTGGCATTGTTACACTATATGAATCAAGAAAGCAAGTTCTTGCTGTAACTCCTGGGCTTGTGGAATTTTTCACCAATAAGCCTTATGGGAGCAACATCACGAGTTTCCAGCGTATATGCCATCCTACGGGTTTATTATGAAAAGAATCATTATGTCAATTATACTTGAATTTCTTATGTTAATACTAAGTTTGAAGTCATCACATTGAAGTTCAAGTCTTTATGTTTGAATTAATCACCTATATGTTCATTTCCACACTTTGATGTTATGATACGTGTCATTGTTACACCATATGAATCAAGAAAGCAAGTTCTCATTGTAACTCTTAGGCTCATGGAATTTTTTACTGATAAGCCTCATAGGAGCTGCATCACGGGTTTCCAGTCTATATACCATCCTAGGAGTTTATTATGCAAAGAATTGTCATGTCAATTATACGTCAATTTCTTATGTTAATACTAAGTTTGAATTCATCACATTGAAGTTCAAGTCTTTATGTTTGAATTAATCATCTACAAGTTCATTCTAAAGTTTGATTTTAAACAAGCAGTATGGTACGTGGCATTGTTACACCATATGAATTGAGAAAACAAGTTCTTATTATAACTCCTAAGGTTGTAGAATTTTTCACCAATAAGCCTCATGGGAGCTACATCACGGGTTTCTAGCCTATATACGATCCTAAGGGATTATTATGTCTCAAATCATCCATAATTATACAAACTCATTCGACATGCAGTAAACACTTATGTAATTTATACATCTGGCCATCAATCATTCTAATAATATTCAAAACAATAACAAACAAAACCAAGATAACCATTCCAAAGAACAACACACATTTGTATATCTATTAAAGTAGAACATAAAATATGAACAGAAGTTGTCCAACCTACCTGGACAGATGGACAATCGAAGATGATGGACAACAAACATCAAAGATCTTAATAATATAATGATAACTCATTAGAAGTTGACATAATAAGTTTTAATTCAAACAAACAATGAAATTGGATTAAAAAAAACTTCATTTCATTTTCAATTAAATAGATTGAAGAAAGTATGTGACATTTTTCTAATTATATTTATGTAAGAGTTAATTACACCAAGATAACCATAATTAGATAATGTTGTTTTTAAATAGACTCTATATTTTAACTCATCAATCATTGTTAGAGGTAAAGTCGCAAAGAACAACACAAAACCAATCACATTATAAATTACGTAGTTGAACAACTTACCTTGATAGATTGATAAACTACAAAGACAACGGATAGGGTTAGATAATTATCGATGCTCTTCAACACATAACACGGCTTGCAAGAAAGACAATAAACAATTAACTAGTTTTTAATAAGTTTTGAATTATATTATAGGCAATAGCCTTATACAATAAAAGATTTATGTTATATCAAGGTAAAATTTTTATATTGATCATTTCTAATATTTCATATTTAAGTTAAACATTATTTTGGATTTCATTTATGGATATATTTAAAGTTTATTTTATGGTTTTTCACTTATTTAGGGGGACTAACTTAGACTTTAAGTAATATTATAATCTACGTGAAATGCTACATTAGTTATATAGAAAGAGTTATCACTAATTCATCAATCATAAATGACATAGGCACCAATTTTAAGATTTTCAATAATTCAGTGAAATAATTTAAGAGGAAACTAAGGTAGGAATAATTATGAATAAAATAAAGCTTAGTATCATGACATTGTATGTTTTTATCTTAAAATTTTTTCTAGAGGATTTATTTATTAATCATCTAAAAGGTGTTGTTTGTAAGATATATCAATGATCAAAGTCCTACACCTACCCTAATGTTTGTTAAAGCTTGACAGTTGTAGGTGAAAAAGCTCACAAAATACAAACATTTGAAGTGAAGATCTTAAGGTTAAGATTAATTGAGTAAGTATGTACATTCTAATTCAACCATTAATTTAGTTATTACTGAAACTAGAAAAACAAGAACACTTTAGTCAAGCCTAGGCCTACAAAAAGTGACCAACTTTACGAAATCTCATAAAAGTGTTAGAAAGGACAATCATTGAGCCAAATAATCTAAAAGCATTAACAACAATTACTAGTACTTGAATGTACTTATTTCTAATAAGAGTTGTATGTATATATAAGACATATAAAGTTTATTAGAAGCTTGGATAGAACTCATAATTTGGTTTTGACTCATAATAAACTTTGATTTACTTAGCATAAAGATTGAGCAACTTTATCTTGCCATTGAATTAAATAACTAATACTACATAATATATTATAATATATCCAAATTGCTTTCCCGACGTACCATAATGAAGTTTTTTCTTTAGTTTGAAGGATGGTTAAGAGAATGAAAGAACCAGCATAGAAAAGAAAATATTATTGCATAAGAGCATATTGCTTTATCTTGGGCCTTTTACTTTTGTGCACATAACTTAATGTCACATTTTATCTTTTTCAACAAATTTTCTTGTCCTTAATATTTTTTTAATATTATATATCATATCACATCTAACTTCAACCAACTCCATTTTATATATGGGGCATGTGCATACCTTGATTTATGTTTGAAACTTGAGATTCCTTCTCTTTTAAGCCCTATTCAATGTGGCTATATGCAAGTTGATCTATAATTCAAGGTAAAAGGGTCACTTTTAACCCTAAGAGACATTTCATCGAACAATTTGTAGGCAACCCGAATTCATCTCTAACTAATAACAAAACCACTATTTTTTTCCATTATTCACCAACATAAACACATTCCAACACATTATTCACCAATCACAGTTCAAATAGCACACAATACTTAAACTGACGTTCATATCTAAGCATTTAACAACAAAATCAACATTCATAGCATAGACAACTAATCTCCACTTAACTGAAGATGATGGATGAGAGCGAAGCAAGCATGATGGATGACGGACGATGGATGACAGACGATAGACAAGAGCGAAACATGGACGACCGATGGCGGTATAGGAGAAAACGAAGAAAAAAGAAAAGACGATGGACGAGGGGGGCTTCGGGTAGGTTTAAGGATAAACAAAAATGACGTTATTTGGTGTTAAATCAAACGATGTTGTTTTCTTTTTATTAAAAACATTGAAGCCGAAGCTAACGATGATGTTTAACTTTCAATTTTACCAACATAATCACATTTCTGTTGATAAATTACTGATGGAAGCAATTTTTGTCAGTACATTCTGACGTGTATTTTTGTCGCTAAGCATTGTCGCTTATTTTACCGACAGTCATCACTTTTTTGTTGCTATATTTTGTCAAAAAAAATTTCGGGATAAATTCCCTCTACCTTTATCAATAGATATTTTGTCCGTCACAAAATACCATTTTTTACGACAATGTTATGGATGGAATATCAATTTCTATCGCTAATTAACTATGATATTATTTCCGTCGATAATTTGTAATTTTCTTGTAGTGAAATTTTCATTGAGAAATGTTATTTTGACATCTATCTGTCAGATTTCATAACCATGATATGTTGCTAAAGTCAATAAGATTCTTATGCATTTTAGCATAGCTACTAGCAAAAAAGTGTCATCACAATCAACTCCTTATTTTTATTTGTAACCGTTAGCCACTAACCTTGCTTTGTACGTATGTACATTACCATCCATGTTAGTTTTTTCTCTTAAAAACCTACTTGCATCCAATAGGTATATTACCATTAGGCACATCTACTAAAGTTCATACTTGGTTAATGTACATGAATTCCTTCTGAGATCTTATAGCTTCATGCCATTTTAAGAATCAATGTCAGATATTGCTTCTTTAAAAGTAGTAGGCTCATGATGTAGGAGCGATACATTATCCTTCCCTTTTTCAATATGTAGATCTTATATAGTGGGGGGATGACGTATGCTACTAGTGCTTCACGGACTATGTGTCTGTTGTACCCTCAATCGTACATTATATGTATCAACTTAAAGTTTTTATTTCATCTCGATGTGAATTTATGGCTCTTAAAAGTCTTTAAGTTCTACCTCACTCCCACTACTTTCTTTGAGAATAAATTCTTTTTTTAAGAATATAGTATTTCTTGAGACAAATACCTTTTTCTCAAGAGGATGCTAAAATTGATATCTGATACTCTCTTTCGGATACTCCACAAATCTACGTACATTTATTTGATTTAGCTTGAATTATCAAATATAACATAATTCACATAAGCATCACATCCCCAAATCTTTAAGTGTGACAATCTTGGTCTTCTACTAGTCCATATCTCATATAATGTCTTGACAACTGATTTAGATAGAACTTTATTTTAGAAGGCAAGCAGCATTTTCAATGGCATATCTCCAAAAGGAGAGAGGAAGGACCTTATAACTCATCATGGAACATACCATATATAATAAAGTATGATTTCTTCTCTTAGATACTCCATTATGTTGTGGAGTTACAAGAGAAGTCTTTTCTATGAAAATCTCATTCACATAGTTAAGTCAGTTCAGTGACTTATTTTCTAATAAGCACCCATACATTAGTTTAAATATCTTCACACTTTAATTGATGAGATTAATTAATTTCTTCATAAAAAGGAAACATAATGTATGCTGGTTTTACTATTTCAACAATTTCCTGTCTTGATGAAACTACAACTAAGAATAATATGTAAATGTAAATTGAATTTTATAATTATGATCTCTTCGTAATTTTAATTATACAGTAATTATTATAAAGATTTAACTTTAGTATTAATTAACTTAATCTACAAAAATAAAGAATGTTTTTCTATTAATTAAATAATAATGTCATATGTATCCCGCTGATTGGCTGAAAGGTATAAACTTATGATGAAAAGTTTTGCTCCCAAGTGGAGTTCGCGTCTTTTTCGGACAAAATATAAGAAAAGTTCGAACCTTTTCCTTTCATTGTCTAGGAACTTTGCCAACACTGAACTTGAACTTGGTGCCATGGCTTCGTCGCCTTCCACCAAAAGACCACTAGAAAAGCTTGATGTGTTCCTTAGTTTTAGAGGTATAGACACTCGAAATAGTTTTCACCAGTGACCAGTCATTTATACACTGCTCTGAGAAGGGCGGCCTTAGTAACATACATGGATGACAAGGAGCTTGACAGAGGAGACCAAATCTCAGCCACCATTTTAAAAGCCATTGAAGCATCCAAAGCTTCTGTCATCATTTTCTCTGAAAACTATTCAGATTCCACGTGGTGATATAGGAAGTGGCAAAGATTCTTTAGTGTAAGAAAATGAAGGGGCAGCTGGTTATTCTGTGTTCTATTGCGTAGATCCTCCAATGTTCGAAACCAAACTGAGAGTTATGGGGATGCATTTGCTAAACACAAAAAGCTATCCAAGAAGAAGGTAAGAAGTAATGAACTTTTAGAGGGTGAGATGGGAAAGTTGCAGAAATGGAAAACAGCTTTGAAAGAAGCAGCTAATCTATCTGGATGGGATTCGTCAGTCACTAGGTAACCTTTCTTCATTCATATGCCTAATGACTCTTATTTACAGAACTAACGTGGAAATTGGATGATTAATTCTGTTTTTAGTTGCTGAGAATAATACACTACTCCAACATTAATGCTTACCATTTATTCTTACTATGTAGTCGTGCCTCATGAGTACTAATGCTGGTAGGATTGGTAAAGGGACTCTCTGAAAACCAAATTAAATCAGGGCACAGTGGTAATAATTGTATAAGAAAACAGGTGACAGACTTGAGACAGCCGATCTTTCACTGCAACAGAACAGATTAATGTTAACATTCTTGTTTTCTTTTATAAAACAATGAAGTAGGTGATTGTTTTCTTTTATAAAACAATGAAGTAGGTGATTTCAGACGAACATAAATTTAGATTGTTGTTTAAACTAGGCAGCTAAATTTCGTTCATTTGCAGAAAGATACACAAGTACTACTGCACTAGAGCATTGTTATGCAGACTGAAAATTTTTAACAGTAAACATGGACATCCTAAGTTAGAAGATAAAACTGATTTGTGCAATGTAAATTTGTCATATGTAATACAAACTTACTGGTGACACTATAAATCTCCCACATACAATACAAATATAGATATCTAGAGAAGCTTTAATGTATTTTTTTTTTGCTTCCATTGATATGCATTGCTGAATTACTTGTCATATTGCACACGAAAATTTTATATACAATTTTATGCAAAAAGAGATGACCTTGCCGTAAAAAAGAAAATGACATGGCTGTAAGCAATTGGAAAAATATTATTTGCAGAGAATGAATAATGATAAAAACCTCTTAGTAGCTTTTATTCGGTACTGGAACTGAAGTTATATCCGCTTCCATATGTTGACCAGAAAGAAGAAAATGTTAGTGCATTATATTTTTTTATACTATAGAAAGAAAATAGAAGACGAAACAGCACACTTAAAAAGCTATGTGAAAGAATCACGAGATTTTGTTTAAAGCATATCATTAGTATAGATGATACGATTTTGCAAACATATACTTTAGAAATCATCAGTACACTGCAACTAATTAATGTTCATTTTTGTTGGGATATTACTGCTATATTGTTATCTTTCAAACACAAGAACTTGATAAGCTTTGTTAATTTTGCAGGTTAGTAAATGTAGAAAAGTAAAGAAGATAAGATTTTACTTGATTTGATAGTATAAAACTATTTACATCCAAGGTTCTCACTTTCAGTGATGATTTTTCACTATATGATGATGAAGAAGAAGAGATATGATACGGAGACTGAGTTCAACTTCTACACTTGCAAAGAGCCCTTATAAACTCTCCTAGTACCCACTGGTGCGTACTCTAGCACTCTTTGAACCTTTCTCACTCTATTTTTGCACTCTTAAAGACTGAATACAAAGTAAATTGAAAATGAAGTTTTCTGTAATGTGTTGTGTCTCTGATGCTTGAACTCTGTTATTTTATAGCTGATGGAGAAGAGGATGGCTTTCAGACAAACTTGCTTGTATCAGCTCATCCGCATGTGCCTTTCACGTAAGTCACTTATTCCCCTCTTATATGTCTGCATTTTATGTTATCTGAAGCTGCGTTTTTCTTTTGTCTTCTATGCATGTAATACGACTGAGTTTTTAGTTGAGGCTTCAAACATGTTTAATACGACTGTGCTTTGAGTTATGCTTCAGACTTGTAATGTGTCACGTTTGCATGTTTGAATCACTTGTGTTCTGTTTGAAATAGAAACATCGAGAATTTCTCCCCCATCTCTCTTCGAAGCCTCTTCAGACACCAACACACTCACCTTCAATCTTCAATTTTTTTTTGTTTGCTGTCAAATCAGAGTGAAGTTTGGTGGAGTATTAGTGATTTCCATCACACTTTCCCTCATACTCCATCAATCTTTGCTCAAATGAAAAACCCTAGAGTGTTTTTGAAAAATTCAAAACCCTAATTTTTGCCTCTTCAGTGAGATTTGTTGAATCTATCTTCGGAATCAAGGGGCTTCCAAAATCTATAAGTAGTCCCTGTAAAAACTAAACTTCTTTTGTGTTAGTATTTTAGTTCCGAAGTCAGAAGGATTTTTTTCACCTTTTATTTTCTCCAGATTGAAGATCCCCTTAGCGATTTGGTCTCTGACAAAATGCAATCACACATCTATATGCTTGGATTGTTTATGGAGGACTAGATCTCGACTCAGGTACCATGCTCTTTGACTGCCTGTATATAGTACTGGTGTTGTGATGTCTGTGTTAATTTCCTTTAAAATTCCTGATAGCCATGCTAGTTCCTTTACTCCTTCTGTGATAGCATAATACTCTGACTCTGTAGTTGATAAACTTACCACTAATTGTTGTTGTGATTTCCAACTTACTGTGTTTGATGATAGTGTAAAAATATATGCTGAGGTTGATTTCGTTGAGTCCTTATCTGTTGCATAATCAGCATCCACATAGAGAGACAGGTAATTGCATTTGATTATTTCTATTTTTGAGAAGCATAATCCATAGTTCATCGTTCCAAATATGTATCTGAGAACATTCTTGAGCCCTTGCTAGTGTTCTAAACTTGGATTAGCCATGAACTTACTTATGATAGTAATAGCATAGGCTATATCAAGCCTTGTGCATAGCATAAGGTACATTAGACTTTCAACTCCTACATCATAGGGATAGTAAGTCATAGCCTTCTGTTCTTCTTCAGTCTTAGGACACTTGTTAGAAACCATCTGTAAGTGTGATCCTAAGGGTATTGAAGTAGGTTTAGCTTGTTCCATATTGAATTGAGCTAGGATTTTTCTAATGTAATTCCTTTGAACAAGCCAAAGTTTTCCTTCCCTCCTATGTCTGATTATCTGCATTCCTAGAAACTTCTGAGCTTCTTCTAGGTCTTTCATTTCAAAATGAGTGCACAAATCAGTCTTCACTTCTTGAATTCTATTCAAGTCCTGCCCTGTAATGATAAGATCATCTACATAGACTAACCTAAAAACTGCTTTAGTCATTCCTAGATTTTTATAGTATAGACAGTAATCATATGAACTTCTGAGGAAGTTCATACTAGCAGCAACATCATGGAACTTCTTGTTCCATTGTCTAGGTGCTTGTTTGAGCCCATAGAGGGATTTTTGTAATAGGCAAACATAGTCTAGCTTATTTTATCCTCAAATCCGACTGGTTGCTTCATGTAAATTGTCTCCTCTAGTTTTCCATATGAGAAAGCTATCTTAATCCATTTGATGGATTTCCCAGTCATATACTGTTGCTAGAACTAGTATAAGCCTAATTATCTTGAATTTGACTACTGGAGAGAATATCTCCTTGTAGTTTATTCCTTCATTTTGTCTAAATCCCTTAGCTACAAGCCTAGCCTTGTAAATCCTTGGTTCTGCTTCTGTTACTCCTTTTAATTTGAACAGCCATTTATTCTCAATTAATTTGGCCTTATATGGTCTAGGGACTAAACTCCAAGGCTTATTCTTCATCAATGAAGAATATTTCTTCTCATAAGCTTCTTTCCACTATTTTGCATCTTTGCTTCTCATGACTTCATCATAAGTTTCTGGAGCCTTATTTTCTACATTTTCAGCCATGAAGCATGCAAATTCAACCAAGTCTAGTTCAATGTACCTTCTATTAGGAATTGTAAGTCTTGGTTGTCTATCCCTTGTGAGTTGATAGTCTTGTAGGTTTTCTTGAGCATCATCCGAAGTGGGTGTGAAGTTTCTCCATCACCCTCACCTTCTGCCTATTCTCTCCTTTCTTCATACTGTGTAGTGCTTTCTGTGGACTCCACATCTTCAGATTGTGTAGCACCACCTTCTTCAGGTTATAGTGGTACATAAAATGGGGCAGAGTGGTTCAATGATCCTAAGTTTTCCTGAATTTTCCTTTGGAGGTCAAAATTGGAGGAATTTTTATTCAACAGAGGGAATTCATCTTCTTTGAAGATGACATCTCTGCTTATGATTGTTTTATAGACTCCCTTTTGGAGTAGTAACATCTTATATCCCTTTACACCTTCTAGATATCCTAGGAAAACTCCCTTGATTGCTCTAGGTTTTAGTTTTCCCTCTTTCTGATGTGCATAGGCTGCACATAAAGTCCTAAGATGGGTGAGTTTTGGTTTCTTACTACTCTAAATTTTCTGAGGATTCTTATAATCATTTGCAGAGGATGCGAGCCTATTAATTAGATAGATTACTGTCCTAATTGTTTCCCCTCATAGAGAATGTGAGCAACCCGAAGAGAGGAGCATGCACCTTGTCTTTTCTAGGAGAGTTCTATTTAGCCTTTCAGCGGCTCCAATCTATTGTGGAGTAGCTCTTACTGTTTTATGCCTTAGGATTCCATTCTTACTGTAGTATTCTTCAAAGTCTTTATTGCAATACTCCAATCCATTATCAATCCTTAGGCATTTCAACTTATTCCCAGTATGGTTTTCCATAAGAGTATACCATCTTATGAAAATCTCTAGTGCTTCATCCTTTCTCTTCATAGGATATACCTAACATTTTCTTGATCTGTCATCAATTATGGACATAAAATATAGGTTCCCTCTTGCTGTGGGGACTTGAACTAACCCTTAGAGATCACTATGAGCATACTCCATGATCTCTGTGGCTCTCTGAGCTCACCTTTGAAATCCTGATCTGTGGTGCTTTCCTAGCACACAAGATTCACAAAATTATAACTTCTGTAGGTTTTGTTCAGGAATTAGACCTTGTTTAGAGAGGTGGAACAAGCTTTTGTTCCCTGCATGACCCAACCTTATATGTCATTTCTTAGTTGGTTCATGGCTTCCATTTTCTGAAATTTGATTTATTTCGGTTGAGTATATAATATAGTATAGCCCACCCCTTTCCACTCCTCTAATGATGACTCTACCATCCCTTAGGATTTTTCTGAGTCCATCTTTAGACCTAATCTAAAAGCCTTGCTTATCAAACAAGCTTTCAAAAATCAGGTTTCTTCTTATTCAAGGCACAAATCTAACATTTGTGAGGGTCCTTCTCTTGCCATCAAACATGCTGATGGACACATTTCCAATGCCCTCTATTTTTTACTGCCCAGAATATGTCATTTTAACCTTGGCAGTGATTTGTTCAAATGTAATGAACCAGTCCCTATGAGGAGTGACATGCATAGTGCACCCTGAATTAAAAATCCACTCTCTACTAAGGTCATCACTATCCTCAGTGACAGCTAGAATTTCATCTCCACTAGAATCTTCTGGTTTTTCAACATTTCCTGAAACTCTACTTTCTGCAGCCTTATCCTTCTTCTTGATTCTACAATCTCTTGCAAAATGTCCCTCTTTATCACAGTAAAAGCATTTTCTCCCTTTTCCCTTTTTCTTCTTTTCATCACCTTCCTTAGAGTGTTTTTCTTTCCCACTTCCCTTCTGCCAATTTCCTTTCTTGCTATTGTTCTTATGAGATTTTTTCTCATGATTATTCTCTACAATCATCACTTCAGCCTCTTTCTTAAAAGGGTTAACTTCCACTATTTCTTCTATTAGAGAATCTTACATCCTCTTTACAGTAAGAGATTCTCCACTAGCATGCTTAATTACCTTCTTGAATGCATTAAAATTAGAAGATAATGCCTTTAGGATTACTACAACTTGATGTTCCTCTGATATTTTCTCATCTGTAGCTTCTAAATCTTGAACAAGCTTAAAGAAATAGTTTAGGTTATCATCTAAGGAGACAGAAGTGTTCATCTTGTAGTTAGCAAGATTGTGAAGAAGTGTCATCTTGTTAAGAAGCCACTTCTTGGCATACAATTCATCAAGTTTGATCCAAAGCTTTTATGCAATGTTACAATTCTGCACTTTTCTTATCACTGTTAGTGATAAGTGAAGCATTAGCTTGCAATGTGCAAGTCTTTGCATGTTTAGCTTATTACTGGATCAATCTCTCGATCATACTGATCTTCTATAGCACCATAACAGTCATATAATTCAAGAAGAGCTTGTATCTGGAGTTTCCAGATGGTAAAGTCTTCTTTACCAGTAAAAACATCAATTTCCTTTCCTACCATGATTGCTGTAGTGCAAAGAATTTAAAGACTTTTACTTACTAACTATTCTTGATAATTCTTGATGCTTGGAGTGTCCAAGAAATGCCCTAGGAAGTCTCTAATGCTTTGATACCACTTCTGTTGGGAAATTACTGCTATACTGTTATCTTTTAAACATAAGAACTTGATAAGCTTTGTTAATTTTGCAGGTTAGTAAATGCAGAAAAGTAAAGAAGACAATATTTTACTTGGTTCGATAGTATAAAACTATCTACATCCAAGGTTCCCACTTTCAGTGGTGAATTTTCACTATATGAAAAAGAAGAAGAAGAAGAAGAGAAATGATACAGAGATTGAGTGTAACTTCTACACTTGCAAAGAGCCCTTCCAAACTATCCAAATATCCACAGGTGTGTACTCTAGCACTCTGTGAACCTTTCTCACTCTTTTTTTGCACTCTCAAAGACTGAATACAAAGTAAATTGAAAATGAAGTTTTCTATAATGTGTTGTGTCTCTGATGCTTGTACTCTGTTATTTTATAGCTGATGGAGAAGAAGATGACTTTCAGACAAACTTGCTTGTATCAACTCATCCCATGTGACTTCCACATGACTCACTTATATCCCTCTGATATGTCTGCGTTTTATGTTATCTGAAGCTGCATTTTTCTTTTGCCTTCTATGCATGTAATACGATTGAGTTTTTAGTTGAGGCTTCAGACATGTTTAATATTACTGTGCTTTGAGATATGCTTCAGACTTGTAATGTGTCACATGAGCATGTTTGAATCACTTGTGCTCTGTCTGAAATAGAAACATCAAGAATTTCTCCCCCTTCTCTCTTCGAAGCCTCTTCAGACACCAACACACACTCACCTTCAATCTTCAATTTTTTTCTTGTTTTCTGTCAAATCTGAGTGAAGTTTGGTGGAGTATTAGTGATTTCCATCACAATTTTGAAGTAGAAGAATTCCACACCCTTTAACAATTAGCTGAATAGGAAATAAATGTGACTTTTGAGTTGTGATGGAAAATTCAAATGAAGCCTTCTGACCATAATATGGCTTTAGCCAATACGATTCTTGAATAGAACCACCATCAAATGGTTCTGTACATGGATGGTACCATATCAACACATGGTCTGACCTAACTAAACTAGCTTCATATGAAACTTGGGAATCATATATGAGCTT
>JAOSBK010000204.1:5245675-5257355 GCA_027568895.1 Erythroxylum shatona
TGCCGAGATATAATTCAATACTTCTAACCCGTCCCAATTTACTAAAATACCCTTCCCATCGGTGATGGGATGTTACAATATTACTGCCAATAATCAACATATCATCCACATATAAACATATGATGACATCATATTCTTTTGTAAACTTATAATATATACACTTATCAGCACTATTATTCTTGAAACTATTTTTAAGATAATGGAATCAAATTTCTCATGCCATTGCTTGGGTGTTTGTTTTAATCCATACAAAGACCTTATTAACTTATACTCTTTGTTTTCTTTACCTGGAAGAACAAAACCCTCCGGTTGCTCCATATATCCTTCTTCATCCAAGTCACAGTTTAAAAATGCAATTTTAACATCCATTTGATGTACATACAAATTATAAATAGATGCTAAAGTTAATAGTACTCTTATAGGTGTTATCCTTGCAACCAATGCATAAGTATCAAAGTAATCTATACCCTTTTTTTTGCCTAAAACCTTTGACAATCAATCTAGCTATTAATGTTTGTATTGAACCGTTTGTATTATATTTCCTTCTAAACACCCACTTACATCCAATAACCTTTGAACTAGGAAGTAAATCAGTGATGACCCAAGTATTATTTGATAATAAAGAGTACATTTCATCATTGATTCCTTCCTTCCAAAATGATGCATCTCTCAATTGTATTGCTTCCTTATAGGTATTTGGATCATCCTTAACATGTAAAATAATTTCTATCTTATTTCGTACCATTATCTTATTCCCTTCAACTAAAAAGACAATAGATTGTGAGGATATAAAATCCGGATGTAAGTCCTTTTCTTTTCTAGCACGTTGACTCCTTCTAACTTCAGTTCAAGGACTTAAATCATGTTCAATGCTAGAGCTTTGTTTAAAATGTTTTTTAACTTGTGGTTCAACCAAATGCTCACTAGTTGAGTCTTGATTTGAGCTTGACTTATTATGAAACTTATTTTCAACAAACTCAACATCCATTGACTCTACAATTACATTGGATTCTAGGTCTAATATCCTATATGCCTTAGAATTTTCCTCATATCCAATAAAGACACCTTTGAGTGCTCTAGGCCCCAATTTAGTCCTTTTCACATCTGAAACTCTATAGTATGCTAGGCATCCCCAAACTCTAAGATAACTTAGATATGTCTTTCTTTTCTTCCATACTTCATATAGAGAAACTTTAAATTTCTTTTTAGGAATTCTATTATATATGTGACAAGCCATGAGCAAGGCTTCTCCCCACAAATTCATTGGCAAACCCGAATTTACTAACATTGCATTAAGCATGTCAATGAAAATTCGATTCTTTCCTTCCGTCAAACCATTTTGTTGGGGTGTATATGGAGCACTTGTTTGATGTATGATTCCATTTTCCTCACAAAAAATTAAGAACTCTTGAGGAAAACACTCACCACCTTTATCACTTCTTACAACTTTTATTTTCATTCCCTTTTGGTTTTCAGCTTCCGTTTTATAAACTTTAAACATATGAAATGCTTCATCTTTATGCTTTAACAAATGCACATAGGTATATCTAGATGCATCATCAATGAAAGTTATAAAGTATCTATTTCCACCTCTTGTTAGCATACCATTTAATTCACATATGTTGGAATGAACAAATTCTAAAATTCCAGATTTTCTTTCAACTTTTGGAAATGGATTCTTAACCATGTTAGCTTGGGTGAATACTTCCCAAGTTTTATCATTATCATGCTTGTAAGATATTAAATCATGTTTGGACATAAATTTAAGTGTTGAATTGCTAACATGTACAAGTCTATCATGCCATAATGATAATGATAATTGAGCCATATAAACCAAAACATTTGTATTATTATTAATGCTTAACTTAAACATTCCATCACAAGCATATCTTTTGCCTACAAGTAATTCATTCTTAGACAAAATAACTTTCCCCCCCTCTAACACAACCTTGAACCCCTTTATACAAACTAAATTGGCTGAAATGAGATTCTTAGTAATCTCAGGTACCTATAAAACATTGATCAATAACAACTTCTTTCCCGGAGTAAAGTCCAGTTCTACACTGCCCTTTCCCAAGACCTTTGTGGCATTGTTGTTTCCCATAAGAACTTCTTGTCCTTCATAAACATGTTCATAAGTCTTAAATAATTTTTTATTATTGTAAACATGTACCGTGGCTCCCGAGTCAAACCACCAATCATTAGTAACTTTGTTGAAGGCCACGTGAAGTTCAGTGATCATACCAGTATGCAAATCCGAAACCATTGCAACCAAGTAATTAAATCCAAGGTCCACCATATTTGCATTATTAGTATTTTGGGCATTACCATCTTGTTTTTGTTTCTTTCAAACCAATAATCCTTTTTATAGTGTCCCTGATTTCCATAATTAAAGCATGTCTTTCATTTATTGGACTTTTCAGCCTTCAGTTTTGGAGCACCCGCTATATTAAAGTATTTTTCTATTGTTTCCACCGCTTTTATTACCTTGCTTCCCTTTAATATAATTAACTTTTGTTGTAACTTCAGAAACATGTCTTTTAACAAGACTTCTTTTCTCTTCTTTTATTCGCAAATGTTTCTGAATTTTCTCAAGAGAGAAGTCGTCGGTGGTATGGAAAAACTTTTTCCTATAATTATTCCAACTAGGAAGAAGTTTGGAAATTATTCCTCCTACTTGCAATGACTCAAGAACTTCCACCTTTAAGTCTTTAAGCTTGGAAACAAGAACTTGTAATTCATGTACTTGGTCCATTATAGACACATTATCAACCATATTAAACTCAAAATATTTCATAATCAAAAATTTGTCCACACCTTGCTTTTCGGTATTGTACTTGAACTCCAAAGCCCTCCATATTTCTTTTGGTGAAGTAATTGATGTGAACAAATCATAAAGTCGATCAGAAAGATTGTTGAGAATGTGTCCCCGGCATAGCAACTCATCTTCTTCCCGCTTCTTGCGTGCAGCTTTTGTTGCTTCATTATCATCCGATTGTGGGGTTGGAAGATCTTGCAAATCCGGGTCCAAGCAATATGCAATTTTCAATGTCATCAAGAGAAACATCATTTTTTCCTTCCAACGTATGAAATTCATGCCATCAGAACAATCCAACTTCATGTAATCTTGATTCACGATATTCTTTGAATCTATTGCAAGTTATTTCCTTAAAATTGTTAGAAAAGTGGGTTCAAGTTGGATGGCTTGATGCGTGAAAAATCACTACCTTGAAGGAAATATTTGCCCCCACTAGTTGCTGCAGGGTTTTGACAAATTTCCTTCTAGGATACAATAAGCCTAATGTTCTCTAAGATAGTAAAATCATTAGAAAACCAAAGATGAACTTCAATTAAGAATGAATATAATAAAGATGAAGAAGAAAAGATTTGATTATGTATTAACCATGAATTGGATGTTAAACCAGCCTTATATAGACTTAAAGACACCCATTCATAATGTACATGATTGTTCATAGCACATCTTAAGAAAACATGTGACCATTCATGGCATTTGATTTGAAAAGACATGTCTTTTCATTTACACTTCTTCATTCAATTCCTTGCATTTCAAACTATTTTCCAACATTGAATCAGTTAGGCAAACTGTTGGATAAAATGGTATGTTCAATTTAACCTTGTGAAAATAAGATGTAACAAGAAATCAATAGTTGTTCTTCTTTTACAGCTGCCCTATATTATATTGTCTATCATACACAAGTACTACTACATCTGAGCATTGTTATGCAGATTGAAAAGTTTTAATAGTAAACATGGACATCCTAAGTTAGAAGATAAAACTGATTTGTGTAATATAAATTTGTCATTTGCAATACAAACTTATTGTTGACACTATAAATCTCCCACATACAATACAAATATAGATATCTAGAGATGTTAACATGTGATTCAAAGTTTAAATTGGTCTTCTTTAAGTTGTTACTTTATTACCTAGTCAAAGTAGTGGAAAATAAACGTGTTAGTTGTTAGTCACACTGTCAGCTTTTTTTGGCTTTTCTGTTTTTACAGTAGCCTATAAATATAGGCCTTTTTTATTTGTTTATGTAGGGTGTTCTTTTGTTCAGCCATAATAAATAAAAGAGAGTTTTCTGTGTCTTTTCTTTCATGGCTTTTCTATCAAATCTGGTATCAGAGCTAGGAGAAATCAACTGTGTTTTTTCACCTTTTTTTTCCTTCTCTTTTGGGCAAAAGGAAAACATGAGAGAGTGAAAAAGCAAGGATTAGATGGCAACGAATGCTACTTCCTCATCCTCTCAGCCACTCCTGCCAATTTTCATCGGGGAAAAATATGAGTTTTGGAGTATTAAAATGAAAACTCTTTTTATGTCTCAAGATCTTTGGGATCTTGTGGAGTATGGTTTTGTTGATTTGGTGGATCCTGAAGAAGAGGAGAAAGAAAGGCTAAAAGAAATCAAGAAAAGGGATGCTAAAGCTTTGTTCTTTATCCAACAAGTAGTCCATGAATCAATTTTTTCCATAATCATAGCAGCAAGCACATCCTTGGAGGCTTGGCAAATATTGAAAAAGGAGTTTCAAGGTTCTTCAAAGGTAATGACGGTAAAGTTACAGACCTATCGTCGTGAATTTGAAACCTTATCTATGAAAAATGGTGAATCGGTTCAAGCTTATTTATCTAGAGTTTCTTATCTTGTTAATTAAATGAAGTCATATGGTGATGATTTGTCTGAAGAAGCTGTTGTTCCAAAAGTGTTAAGGAGTCTCACTCCAAAATTTGAACATGTTGTTGCTGCTATTGAAGAAGCTCATGATTTGTCTATTTATTCATTTGATGAACTAATGGGTTCTTTGTAAGCTCACGAGGAAAGGCTTCTCATGTCACATGAAAAAAAAATGAACAAAAGGTTTTACAGGTGAAGGGGGAGTTTGGTCAAGAGGAAAAAATAGAAAATTTCTCTGGTCATAGTTGAGGCAGAGGTGGCTTTTGTGGAAGAGGCCACGGTAGAGGTCGTGGCAGAGGAAACTCTCATGGGAAGAGATAGAATAAGAATTTTGAATGTTATTATTGCAAAAAACCAGGTCATATAGAAGCTTTCTGTTGGCAAAAACAAAAGGATGAAAAGAACCAAGCAAGTTTTGCAAAAGAAGCAGAAGAAGATGATATGTTATTCATGGCTTTATTTTGTGAGAATGGGAAAACTAACGACGTTTGGTTTTTGGATAGTGGTTGTTCCAATCACATGACAGAAACAAAGTCATTTTTTAAGGAGTTTGATGAGTCCAAAAAATCAGAGGTGATGCTAGGAGACAACAAAAAGATTCAAGTCGAGGGCAAAGGTATCGTTAGGATTAAAACAAGCCAAGGTAATGCTAAACTTTTAAAAGATATGATGCTTGTTCCGAGTTTGTCTCATAATTTACTGAGTATTGGACAATTAATGATTGGTGGATACTCAATTTTGTTTTATGATGGGTTTTGTACTATTAAAGATAAAAAAAATATGCTCAAATTGTTGCCAAGGTTCCAATGTCTAAAAACAGAATGTTTCCATTGGAAATTTCAATGGTTGATAAGTATGCTATAGTTGCTAAAGGAGACAATGAAACTAGATTGTGGCATTTGCGTTATGGGCATTTAAATATCAATGGTCTAAAATTGTTGCAACAAAAAGAAATGGTTTTTGGATTATCGAAACTTGAAAATCTTGGTTTTTGTGAAAGTTGTGTTTATGGAAAGCAGAGTAAAAATCCTTTTCCTGTAGGGATAGCTTGGAGAGCTTCTAAATGTCTTGAACTAGTACATGCAGATTTATGTGGGCTGATAAGTACTGAATATCTTGGTGGTAGTCGATATTTTTTGTTGTTTACAGACGATTATAGTCGTATGAGTTGGGTATACTTCTTGGAAAACAATTTGGAAGCTTTTGACAGATTCAAAAAATTCAAAGCACTTGTGGAAAGGAAAAGTGATCTTCTAATAAAAACACTACGGACTGATAGAGGAGATGAATTTGTTTTTGCTAATTTCAATGCTTTTTGTGAGGAAAATGGAATTTGCAGGGAGCTTACAGCACCTTATACACCGGAACAAAATGGTGTAGCTGAAAGAAAAACTCAAACAGTAGTAGAGTTGGCTAGAAGCATGATGAAAATGAAAGGTCTTCCTACTTATTTTTGGGCTGAAACTGTTGCAACTACAATATATCTTCTCAATTTATCTCCTACAAAAGCAGTTCGTAGTCAAACACCATTTGAGGCTTGGACAAGTAGAAAACCATCGGTAAGACATTTAAGAGTTTTCGGTTGTATAGCTTATGCTTTGGTTAAAACTCATACTCATAAGTTTGATGAAAAATCTGAGAAATATGTCTTCATTGGTTATTGTTCTCAATCTAAAGCTTATAAGTTGTATAATCCTATTAGTGGCAAGATTACCATCAGTAGGGATGTAGTGTTTAATGAAGATGCAAGTTGGGTATGGAATAAAGAGAATGAGCAGCAATATCAACAAGTTTTAGAAGAGAATATTGCACCACCACAAGATCAAACAACAACAATTTCTAGCTCTGGAATTGGCAATTCTTCCATTTCTACAAGCCATGGTTCATCATCATCAAATTCGTCAAGCGAGACTCCTCCAAGGAAATTTAGATCCCCACAAGAAATCTATGACTCTTGTGCTTTTGTTTTATTTGTTTCAGATCCTATTTGCTTTGAAGAAGTTGCAAAAAAAAGTAAATGGCGTAAGGCAATGGAAGAGGAGATGTCATCGATCCAAAAAAATCATACTTGGGATTTAGTAGACTTTCCAAAAGGAAAAAGTGTTATTGGACTCAAATGAATGTACAGAACAAAGTATAATATAGATGGGAGTATCCAAAAACACAAGACAAGGCTTGTTGTAAAAGGGTATTCTCAACAATAAGGTATCGATTTTGAAGATACTTTTTCTTTGGTGGCCCGATTTGAAACGGTAAGAACTTTCTTAGCTGTAGCTGCTCAACTGAATTGGCCAGTATACCAATTTGATGTTAAATCTGCGTTTTTGAATGGAGATTAGAAGAAGAAGTTTATGTCTCATAACCTAAAGGTTTTATTATTGATGGTAATGAAAATAAAGTTTACAGGTTAAAAAAAGCGCTTTACGGTTTAAAGCAAGCACCACGGGCTTAGTACTTCAAAATTGATTCTTATTTTCAGGAGAATGGATTCAAAAGAAGCGAAAATGAGCCTACACTTTATTTGAAGAAGAATGGTAATAGTGATTTTTTCGTAGTATGCTTATATGTTGATGATATGATCTATATGGGGTCCAGTGAGTCAATTGTTGCTGAATTTAAGGCTTGCATGATGAAGAAATTTGATATGACAGATTTAAGTTTGTTGCATTATTTTCTTGGTCTTAAAGTGAAGTAATGTCTAGATGCCATCTTTATTTCATAAAGAAAGTATGCAATGGACCTTTTGAAGAAGTTTAACATGGTCAATTGCAAAGTAGAGACAACACCCATGAATGTGAATGAGAAGTTAAATAGATATCATGGTGTTGAATTTGTGAATGCGACACATTTTAGAAGTCTTGTGGGAGGCTTAAACTATTTGTCTCATACTAGACTGGATATTGCTTTCTTGGTTGGAGTTGTGTCCAAGTTTATGCATAATCCAAGCAAGCTTCATCTTGGAGCTGCGAAGAGAATTTTGAGATATGTAGCAAGAACCGTGGAGATTGGTACTCTAAGGTATCAAATTTCAAACTAACAGGTTTTACTGATAGTGATAATGTAGGTTCCATGGATGATCGAAAAAGCACGTCCGGTACCTTGTTTAATCTTGGCTTTGGAGCCATTTCTTGGAATTCAAAGAAGCAGGAGGTAGTAGCCTTATCAACATCAGAGGCTAAATATATTACAGCAACTGTATCAGCTTGTCAAGCAGTTTGGCTTAGGCGACTTCTTGCTAATTTTGAACAAAAACAAGTTAAAGCAACCGAGATCTTCTGTGATAGTACATCAGCCATTGCAATGGCAAAGAATCAAGTTTACCACAACGGAACAAAACATATCGACGTTCGTTTTCACTTCATTCGGAGCCTTGTCACCAAAGGAGAAGTTGTTCTGAAATCTTACAATACAAACGAACAAGTTGCTGATATTTTGACAAGGGCACTGCCGGCGGAAAAGCATGAAAACTTCAAAAAACTTATGGAAATTTCTGACTTTAAATCAAGGGGGAGTGTTAACATGTGATTCAAAGTTTGAATTGGTCTTCTTTAAGTTGTTACTTTATTACCTAGTCAAAGTAGTAGTAAATAAACGTGTTAGTTGTTAGTCACCTTATCAGCTTTTTTTGGCTTTTCTATTTTTGCAGTAGCCTATAAATATAGGCCTTTTTTATTTGTTTATGTAGGGTGTTCTTTTGTTCAGCAGTAATAAATAAAAGAGAGTTTTCTGTGTCTTTTCTTTCTTGGCTTTTCCATCAAGAGAAGCTTTATTGTATTTTTCGCTTCTATATGCATTGCTGAATTACTTGTCATATTGCATACGAAAATTTTATATACAATTTTATGCAAAAAGAGGTGACCTTGCCGTAAAAAAGAAAATAATATGGCTGTAAGCAATTGGAAAAATATTATTTGCAGAGAATGAATAATGAAAAAAAACTCTCAGTAGCTTTTATTCGGTACTGGAACTAAAGTTATATCTGCTTCCATATGTTGACCAGAAAGAAGAAAATGTTAGTGCATTATATTTTTTTATCCTATAGAAAGGAAGTAGAAGACGAAACAGCACACTTAAAAAACTATGTGAAAGAATCATGAGATTCTGTTTAAAGCATAACATTACTATAGATGATACGATTTTGCAAACATATACTTCGGAAATCATCAGTACACTGCAACTAATTAATGTTCATTTTGAAGTAGAAGAATTCCACACCCTTTAACAATCAGCTGAATAGGGAATAAATGTGACTTTTGAGTCGTGATAGAACATTCAAATGAAGCCTCCTGACCATAATATGGCTTTAGCCAATATGATTCTTGAATAGAACCACCGTCAAATGGTTCTGTACAGGGATGGTACCATATCAACACATGGTCTGATTTAACTAAACTAGCTTCATATGAAACTTGGGAATCATATATGAGCTTGAGTTCATCACCTTCTTGTACTTTGATGCTGAATTTGCACAAGAAGACTTCAGTTTCTCTCTTAATCATGTTCCTCAGTTGCATTGACAAAGACTCATGCAGTCCAAAAGCAACACAGAAAGCAATTCCTCTGAATTGGTCACAATCCATTGGCAACTGCTTGGTTACTGAAATTTCCTGGCTTCTATCATAGAAGAATTCTGGAACTTCACTGCCCGGAAAGAGAAACTGAACTTGATATCTTTCTTTGCGAGACTGTAACATTTGAGAAAAATAAAGTGACTTTTGAAAATTTTGTTCTGGCCTGTACACTTTTGAAATACAAAGAGGCATTTTCTGAGAAATTAAGAGAAGTAATCATAGATATCAATGACTTGATGTTACCTTGCTTGACACACGACGGATTATATATAGAACATCTTCTATGATATTGTTGTGTGTCTTCATATCCAACATGGAACAATTTGCCAAATTCAAACGCCTCAAGTTTCTGTTGGTAGATAAGCTTTCTAATGAGCTGCATTCATCTGCTTGTAGTACTTCAAGAGACGATGGGAGCTGCTTTATGGACTGAAGATGCTTGCAATTGCTTAAGCTGAGGAACTGCAACTTGGGGAGTTGTCCGATGCTGTTCGGTAAGCTCTCAAAATCAAACTTCTTTAGAGCTAGACGATTTAAGGACATTAAGTTATCAAGGGCACAGAAGAGTTCTTGTGACTGCGGCATCTCAAGGGTGTTTCCTAAAAGCTCAAGTTCGACAAGCCTTGTGAGACAAAGGATCGATGAGGGCAAATCTTGTATTTGACATTGACCTGGAAATAACTTGTCTATAATCGTCCAAGTCACTGGATATTTGGCAAACTTAGAGCCGCCAACGAGACGAAGAACTCGAAGGACCGAATACTGTGTAGATGAGGGAAGTTTCTTAACTCGAGTCCCACTTAAATCTAGTAATTCCAGATTTCCTGAAGTACCTGGGCAAATTAATTTTTGAGCAATATGACAGGTCAAGAAACTTGAGATTTCTTGAATCAAGACTGCCTGGAAGACTCTTAACATGTTTGCAGAAACTGAGATCCAGGTGTTCCAGTTGTCGAAGATGTTGAACTGATTTAGGAAGTTCGACTAAACGTTTACACCCTCGAAGAATGATAATTTGAACATTTTCAGCTCTCGACAATTCTGGGATTCTAAGCAAACGCATGGAGTGGCTGAGGTCAATTCTTTTCAAGTTTGCAAGAATAATCTGAAAAGATACGTAAAAATGATTTTAGCGTGATAAACTTTGAATCGTAGAAAAAGAAAATGAGAGGGATCGTTCACGATAAGCTTTAACCATACCTTTTTTCCTAGGCCAAGTTCTTTGATTTCGCTGAATGGTAGGACTAGCTCAACAAGGTGTTTAGCAGAAAATGATTTGGGCAGAGAATTGAGAGGAAATCTATGCCAATAGATGTACCTCAAAGTGTCGGAAAGCGAATTTAGACCATCAGGAAGTTTTACTCTACACTCGTTACATTTATCAGAATTGGCCACGAAGAATTTTAGCAATCTGAGATGATCCATTTCTTTGAAGACATCAGCTTCTAAGTCTAGCTCCTCATTTTCAGATATGTCCAAAAATATACTTTCAATTGCCTTCTTTCCCTGATAAGCGACTACAGATGATTAGTTTCCTGATCATGAACTAAATCCAATTTACTGTATGTGATTACTAAAGAAAGGATGATTTTGGTTTACCTTTGGTGTCTTTAATGACAAGGAAAGTTCCTCGTAATTCCGTAGCCTGCTGTACTTTCCAGGTTCAGCTTCGTGGACAACACTCCAACCCAAATTTTGGATTAAAAGTGACATTTCTATTTTGTTTCCCGATGTACTTACGAGGGACATATCCTGGAGGCGACTTATGAAGTAATGTGCTGAAGAATAACATCTATCTAATACATTAACTATGCGAAACCTGTCCTCTCCTCTGAAGAAACATGCAATATCGAGAAACACGTTCTTGGCATCACTGAAAAGTCCATCATAAGAACTTCTTATTAGAGTCTGAATATAACGGTTCACATATTGTCTTTCCAGTGCACTCTGCCACTCTTCTGTGGTTTTCCTACATAGAGAAGAACCGAAATCTTTGAGAGCCAATGGATTAGAATCACAATAATCTACCGCCTTTATAGAAATGTCCATATAATCAGCTGGTGGATGATTTTGCCCGAACGCACTCAAACTGAAAAGCTCAAGAGCTTGATAGTGACTTAATCTTTCCACCTCATATATTTCAACATCAACTGCATGACCATAGAGCACTTTCCTGTCAGTAGTTGTGATCAGTATCCTACTTCCTCCACCAAACTTGTCAAGGTTTCCTCCCGACAAATTCTGCAATTGCATGAAATCATCTACACCGTCCAGAACAACCAGAACCCTTTTACGACTAAGTCGATCCTTCACAAAAATTTTAGAGTCCGGCATGTTCAAGTTTATTATATCGTGTTCACCTAATAAACTTGAAACAATCCTACTTCGTAAATCCAATGCGTCATGCCTCTT
>JAOSBK010000204.1:5259067-5275747 GCA_027568895.1 Erythroxylum shatona
AAGTTCTTTGATTTTGCTGAATGGTAGGATTAGCTCAACAAGGTGTTTAGCAGAAAATGATTTGGGCAGAGAATTGAGAGGAAATCTATGCCAATGGATGTACCTCAAAGTGTCAGAAAGCGAGTGTAAACCATGAGGAAGGTTCACTCTACGCTTGTTATCTTTATCGGAATTGGCCACGAAGAATTTGAGCAATCTGAGACGATCCATTTCTTTGAAGACATCAGCTTCTAAGTCTAACTCATTTTCAGGTATGTCCAAAAATATACTTTCAATTGCCTCCTTTCCCTGATAAGCGACTATAGGTGATTAGTTTCCTGATCATGAACTAAATCCAATTTACTGCATCTGATTTCTAAAGAAAGGATGATTTTGGTTTACCTTTGGTGTCTTTAACGACAAGGACACTTCGTCGTAATTCCGTAGCCTGCTGTACTTTCCAGGTTCAGCTTCGTGGACAACAATCAAACCCAATTTTTGGATTAAAAGTGACATTTCAATTTTGTTTCCGGATGTAGTTACGAGGGACCGATCCTGGAGGCGACTTATAATGAAATCTGCGGAAGGATAACAACTTTCTAATACATTAACTATGCGAGACCTGTCCTCTCCTCTGAAGAAACATGCAATATCGAGAAATACGTTCTTGGCATCACTGGAAAGTCCATCATAAGAACTTCTTATTAGAGTCTGAATATAAGGGTTCAAATCTTGTCTTCTCAGTGCACTCTGCCATTCTGCCATGGTTTTCTTACATAGAGAAGAACCCAAATCTTTGAGAGCCAATGGATTAGAATCACAATAATCTACCACCTTTATGGACACGTCCATATAATCGGCTGGTGGATGATTTTGCCCGAACGCACTCAAACTGAAAAGCTCAAGAGCTTGATAGTGAGTTAATCTTTCCACTTCATATATTTCACCCTCAGCTACATGTCCATGGAACACTTTCCTGTCCCTAGTTGTGATCAGAATCCTACTTCCTCCACCAAACTTGTCATGGTTTCCACCCAACAAATTCTGCAATTGCATGAAATCATCCACATCGTCCAGAACAACCAGAACCCTTTTACGACTAAGTCGATCCTTCACAAAAATATTACAGTCCGGCATGTTCAAGTTTATTATATTGTGTTCACCTAATAAACTTGAAACAATCCTACTTCGTAAATCCAATGCGTCATGCCTCTTCAACTCTTCCTTAACATTTGCCAAAAAGTAGGACCCTTCAAACTGTGTGTGAAGACGGTCGAAAACAGCTTTGGCAATGGCTGTTTTACCTGAACCCCACATGCCCCATATTCCCACCATTCGAACGCTTTGAGAATCCTCCATACACAACAAAGACTCAACCTTCTTGAAGCGTGAATCAATGCCAACCATATTGGAGCACTCGATTGGAGACATTCGATTCAATTTGCTCAAAATATCTCCAACAATGGCCTTGACTAATTGTGATTCATCCCTATAAATATAGGACAAATAGAATAAATATTAACTAATGGCTAAACTCACAAAAATTAGAAAATATGATTGATATCACTGTTAATTAGGATTGTTGAAAATTGTTATCTTCTTAATTTTTCTAATAACCTTAACTATAGAGATTGTATAACTGTGTTTTATTTTATTTAATTAGGGATTATAGCTATCGTAGATTTCAGTTTCCTTACTTTGAGCTAATTAGACTCTTAAACTCTAACTCATGTACACTACAGACTGTCCAGTCCGATTCATTTAGTGAGTGAGTAAAAATATTTTCTCTTACATCTTTTAATTTGGTATTAGAGCCAAACCTTTTGAATCTTGAATCCTTTGAAATCCTTAAAAGAAAAATGTGCGGAAAACACACAGAAGCATCTTAAGCAAAGTCAATTCATGTTGTTCTTCAATCTGAAGGCTTATTCAATGCAGGGATTGTTCTTAATGACTCCAATTATGATATTTGGTCTTAATTGATGAAGATGCATTTTGTCGAGAGGAAGAATTCTTGTATATTCATGGCAAGAAGAAGCCACCAGTAGAATCTAAAGATGGATACGAAAGATGGTTTGCTAAGAATCAAAAGGTAAAAAGATGTCCATGAGGCTATAAATCATAAAGTGTTACTTGTAGTTGTCTACTGCATTTGAAATCTGAAGTGCACTATTAAAAGCCTTCTATGATGGAAGTCATGAGTTGCCAGTTTTTTTCCTTAAACCAAAAGGTTTTCACTCCAAGACAAGGTGGAAGATATGCTTCTGAATATTACGGAGAGTTGATAAAAGTTTTTCGAGAAGATAAAAGTTGTCATAAAAGATCCTTATAGCATACCGAAAGTTTATTGATTGAATAAGGGTGCACATATTCCTTACATGATTGGTCCACATATGGTGTTAGTGATTTTTAGTTAGACAATTATTAATTAAGTGTTTTGTTTATAAAATTAAGGTTAAAAATCAATTTTGATCTAGATTAAAGATATAAAGGAATTCAATAAGAGATCTGGCTAATTGGACTGAAGTATAGAGAGAAAAATGAGCTCTAACATGTGAGCCAGTTATTTATTGAACTGTAATAGAGAGACTCAATATGGTTACTATAAAAAATTGCTAAGGTCTCCTATTGCTGCTTAAGCAAGTTTGTAGACGCTAAGTTTCTCTGACCTATTGAGAAGCCTACACATTAAGAAAGATGTAGAGAGACGTTAATGATATAAGAATATACTACTTTCATAAAGATTAATAAAAAGTTTGAGGAGCCTGTTCAAATGTTTTAGTCGCTTATTCATTGTTCAATAGATAGCAAAACGTGTATTTTCTGTATTTTCTCTGTTAAAACAAGTTCATGGTTGATCCTTGGTCCATAATTAAAGTTTGTATTATGACTAACATGTGGTATTAGAACAATTCCATGATTGTATAAATTTGAACAGATATTTTCGAAATTTTCTATAAGGAAATTAGAGAAATTAATCTATTTTTCTTTTATAAATCACATATTTGTTGTTTGAATTGATTTTGAACAAGCATTGTGTGGAAAAACAGCCCAAAATGGTTAAGATGATTTTTCAACGAAAAATGTTGAAAAAATCACTGAAAATTGTTTTTTTCAATGACTGGACAAACTACAATAGGAGGAAGCACATAGATGCTATGGGATACATTATGTCAGAGCCAAGCGTGGGACACACTTGCCTAAGGCGATGCACATCTGTGTGCATTTAGGTGCGTGTATAAGTAGAAAGATGAATGAGTCACTACACACACCACACACCATTCGCAACATGAGCAACATTGACTTCAGCACACTATAGAAAAATCAAATTTTCCAAAATGTTCCTCAAGCTATTTTGGGTCAGGTTTTAGGGCTGGTGAATTTTCTAAATTGAGTTTTTAATTTTTATGGTTTTATTACATTGGTAATAAATAAGGATTAACTTCAAAAAAATCCAACAAGGTTATCAAAGCCATGATTGAGTGAATTTTCATGCTTTTGACTTGAAATAAAAGAGATACATGTAGTTTTGGTATTTCATATGGTGCATTTGTTGTTTGATATCGCATGATCATCACTGTGATTGAGATTTTCTTTATGGTGAACTCTCAAATAATGTTTGTCAATAATGTTATGAAAATGAGATTGTGCATAAGGATTTTGCATTTATGAATGGTAAGTTGTTACATATTTTATATCCATACAAAAGATTGTGAGAATAACATACATATGTGTCCCTTGTACTTGTGGATCAATTTGGGTACTATGAGAATGTAGTTACCATAGGTATTTCATGATATTTATGATAAGATGCTCAGTATAAACATTATTTTGTGGCTTTGATATTAATGTTGTTTGTGTTGATAATTTATATTATCAATTTTGCAGTCACCTTCTCTGTGAATAATAATAGTGTTATAATTGAAATCCTCACTAGTTTCAATTTTAAGAAATGGAACCAAGATGTAGAATTTGCATTGGAGATGGTATATATGATATAGTCATGGTTAAGGATAGGCCACTAGCGCCTACATCTATTAGCTTAGAGGTTGAAAGACATCATATATAGCCTAAAAAGGTAAAACAAGATACACTATTTAAGCATAAAGAGATCTTTACTAGACCATCTATTGAGTGGACTCCCAAAACAAACATAGCAAGGGATTTTCTCAACAACTTCTCATAAAGATATAAGGTATCTTCTAATGTTGAAATAAGTACCTTATTAAAGGAATTATATTCTATGAGATATATGGTAGCAGGGGGAGTGAGGATTACATAAATAGGATGGTCCATTTTTCGAGCAAGCTAAGGGCATTAAATATTTATATTCCTGATGCTTTTATTATGCACCAAGCTCTTAATACTCTTCTATCAAAGTTTGGTATTCTGGTTACCACATATAATTCTTAGGGTGAAGCTTAGGAAATAAATGCACTGATTATCTGGTATGTTGATAAATAAGAGAAGTTGAAGAATACAACTCATATAACTTTAATAGCAACCAAGGGAAAGGTAAAGGTGAAGCCCTATAAGTTTAAAGGTAAGAAATCTAAACTTCTTCCATATAAATATATAGATCAGTTTAGCACTATTAAGGGTCTAATCAATATAAGTTTGTGATGTTTCTTCTATAAAAAGAAGAGATATAGGAAGCTTTAATGCCATAAATATTAAACCTAGAAAAAAGGTATGAACAATTAGGTAACTCCTCGACCTATATGATACATGAATCTAATATTGCTATAGCCACATCAAGTTCTTGGTAGTGCAATAATGGAGCTTCTAAGATGTTGCTTCCATAATATAAGGATCCATGATAACGAGAAAGCCAAATAAAGAAGAGGAAAAACTAATGGTAGGAAAAAAAATAAAAAAAAGTAGATGTAGTGTCTGTAGGGGATATGTGTTTGAACTTAGCTACAGGGTTCAAACTTATTTTGTTTGACACATTCTATATACCATCTTTCAAACATAGTATCATCTCTATATCTATTTTAAATAAAGAATGTTATAGTTTTGTACTTGAAAATTCAGTTGTAAAGTTATCTTCAATGTAAAATATATTAGTACTGCCTTTTTATCATATGGATTATATAGAATGTGTTTTTCCCTTGATGAGATATATGCATCTTCACATATTATCGAACATATTACTAGAAAGAGACCACTGATAAAACAGAAGTTTACATGTATATATATGTGAATATATAGCTTAAAAGGTTGGGCCACATTTCTAAAGATAGAGTTAAGAGGTTGGTTAAAGATAACATTCTCCCGACTCTAGATTATGATGATATGAAAATATATGTTCACTATTATAGGGAAACATTGACTAAAATAAAGAAAAAGGAGTTAACTCGTACTTCTGGCTTATTAGAACTCATACATATAGATATATGTGAATCTTTTACAATTACATTATGTAATTTAAGACATTTTTGGACATTTATAAATGGCTATTCCTATTATGGATATGTGCTCTTGTTTAAAGAAAAGTTTGAAGTTGTTGAGAAATTTAAGATCTTTAAGAATAAAGCTGAGAATCAATTAAGAAGGTCAATTAAGATTGTCAGATCTGATCGTGGAGGTGAATGTTTTGGTAGGAATACAAGAAAAAGGTGCATTTGCCAAATATTTAGAATTATGAAGAATAGTGGGTTAGTTCACTATGTCAAGTAATCCTGAGCAAAAATGGTGTACTCGAAAGGTAAAATCACTCATGATGAGGTAAATACAAAACAAGACTAATTTACTTAATTACCTTTAGGGTAAAGTCACAAAGAGTGCCTTATGTATACTTAATAGAGTCCCAAATAAATCAATTTAAAATTTGCCTTTTAAAATCTGGAAGGGTGCAAGCCTAGCCTCACTCATCTTCAGGTAAAGGGTTATCATTTTGAGCTACATTTGTATAATCCTTATGAATATAAGTTGCATTATCATTCCACTCATTGTCATTTTGTTGGATATCTTGACCATTTTAAAGGATGCATCTTTTACTATAAATATAGAGGATTTAGAATAGTGGAATCACAAATAACTAAGTTTTTGGAGTATAATGTTTGTGATAAGGGTAGTCCATCTCATCTTGATTAGGGTGGTCATTCTCACCCTTTAGATGATAAAAGGATGGATATGATATTTATTTCATATTCATCACTCATATAGTCAGAACTAGTGGATCAAAGTCTCAGTACCATACCAGTATAGGGACAAGAAACTATACCTATACAAATTGAGGTTCCTGAGGTATAAGAGCATAATACAATAGTTCAATTAAAAAGATCCACCAGAGTGAGTAGGCTTGCTATCTCACCTGATTTCATTGTCTATTTAAGTGAACAAGACTGCTATGATATTAGACATATAGATATAATTACTTTTATGGAAGATGTTTTTGAACTTTATGCAGATTTGTGGTAAGATGCAATCTATGAAGAATAATAAGATATGATAGCTTATGGATTTACCTCATAACTGTAAACTTATCAGATCTTAATGAATTTATGAGATAAAAAAGGACTCTTAAGGTAAAGTAGAGTAGAAGATCAGTTAGTTTCCAGAGGGTTCGGTTAGAGAGAAAGGATCAAATTTAATGTTACTTTTTCTCTTGTATCTTCTAAGGATGCATTTCGAGTGATTATGACAATAGTGGGTCATTATAATATGAAACTATATTAGATGAATGTCAAAAAAAATTCCTGGATGGGGACCTTTATGAAGAGGTTTATATGGAACAAACTGAAGGATTTTAGGATCATGATAAAGTTGACATGGTCTGTAAACTGAGCAAATCCATATATGATTTGAAACAAGCCTCCAGACAATAGTACCTAAAGTTTGATAAGGTTGTTACCTCATTTGGCTTTGTGAAAAATAAAGTTAAAAGATCCTTATATTACAAGGTTAGGGGGAGCAAAGTTGTCTTCCTACTTTTTTATATGGATTATATCTTCCTCATATCAAATGACTTAACCATATTGCATGAGCTTAAACAAATTTTGACTAAGCATTTTGACATAAAGAACCTTGGTGAGATATATTTTGTTGTAGGTATTTATATTCATCGGGACAGATCTAAAAAGTTATTGGCATAATGTCCATATAATGATATAGAGAAAGAGGCTATGAAGAATATCCCTTATTTTAGTGATTGGTAGCTTGATGTATGCTCAGGTGTGCACTAAAAGACAGACCACTAAACTACAGTTTAACGAGTTTTGAGATATCTGAAGGGAACTAAGGTTATATGTTGACGTTCAAGAAAGTCAGCATTCTAAACCTCATAAGTTATATGGATTCATATTTTACTATATGCCTAGATTATAGGAAGTCTCTATTAGGGTCATTTTTATGTTAGCAGATGATCTCATAATATGGAATGTCAACCAGACGCTGGTAACTTCCTCGACTATGTTTGCAAAATTTGTGGTATGCTATAGGGCTACTTTATAGGCAGTTTAGCTCAAGAACTTGATTTCTAAGTTGTTTATGGTTAATTCAATTATTAGACTCATTTGATTATATTGTGATAATCTTTCTATTATATTGTTCAGTAACAACAACAAGAATATTACAGGATTTAAGCATTTGAAGGTCAAATATTTGACCACAAAAGAATTATTCAGAAAGGTGATATTGAGGCAGAGCATTTAGAGATTGAGTACATACTTGCTGATCCCTTTACTAAAGGACTTCCCTTAGTTATTTTGTTATAGATATATATGTGTATATATATATATATATATATATATATATATATATAGTATGAATCTACTAAGGTCCTTAGACACTGTTAGTTAGGGATCATTGTATTTGCTCTAAATACATTTGTACAAATTTCATATATTATGATAGTATAATTTTATATATATTGATGATCATCATTTTATTTTTAGTCATACAGTTTGTTGTATTTTGTCATAATGCAAGTGAAAGGAGCATATGTCTCTAAGACATATACAGATGCATACATAAATATATGGATTTGATAAGACATAGGGGGATATAAGTATTAATCCCAAAAGAGTTTTCTATAATATGATTTTGCATTCAGTGAGAGAAAAAATTCTCTGATGTGGTTTAGCATAAAGTTCGAAGAAATTGACACTGATAAATAAAACAATGATACATTTCAAATCATACAAATACCAATGTAGTTTGCCACACTCCATTTTCTCATTCATGTTAGTGAGGCATTATATATGCGTGGTTGTATTGAATTTGTGTCACATATAACAAATACATTGATATTTTTCAATATTAAAAGCCTTATGAGATTGAACGATGGACTTTTATTATCTTTGGATCAAATATTTAAATTAGTTGACCTTTATATTGATTTTCTTAACCACTTTTACTATTTTTATTATTGTTACAACTACTATAATTAATATTTGTATAAGAGGGAGCATGTTAGTGATTTTTAATTAGACAATTATTAGTTAAAAGTTTTATAAATTAGGGTTAATAAAATCAATTTTGATCTAGATTAAAGATAATAAGGAAGCCCAATAAAGGATCTGGTCAAATGAGTTGAAGTCAAGTGAGGAAAATAAGCCCTAATTAGTATGGGTCAATGATTTATTGGGTATAAGATAGAGAGACCCAATAAGGTTATTATAAATAACTGTTAAGGTCTTCTACTATTTGTTTAAACAAGTTCATAGATGTACAATTTCTCTACCACGTTAAGAGGCTTATATATTAAGAAAGGCATAGAAAAATGTTAACAATATAAGGATTTACAACTTTCATAAAGGATGATTGAAAGTTTGAGAAGATTGTTTGAGCAGTTTAGCAGCTTATTTCAATGGATAGCAAAACATTTTTTTTTGTATTTCTCTGTTAATACAAGTTTGTAGCTGATGTTAGTCTATGATTAAAGTTTGTGTTATGACTAACAAATAGTGATTCACAGAGGAAGAATTCTAATTTTAAACTACCTGCTGTGTTGGATGATGAAAACAAAAACAAATGATGGTGTTTCTGAAAAAGCCTCTACATTGGTAACATTTACAAATGATGGTGGTAAGGTTTTTAATACTTTTACACTTGTTTCTAATAGTGTATAGATAAATGATTTTAGTTTTTTTAGCCTACTTTCTATGTGTTTAAGGACATCTAAACAAAGTAGATGATTAGTTATAGTGTTAAGCAGGCAAGTTGTGCTACTTGGACATAATTTAAAAAAAATTTGAAGAGTTATGCCAGATTTTTATAGTGGATAGCCGTAAGGGGGAGAAGATTTAGCTATGTTATCGACGTCTTAGTCATGCTTCCATTGGTTGTTTAAAAGATTATTTCCTATTTTATTTGGAAACGTTGATGTTTCTACCTTTCAATGTGAGATTTAGGAACTTGTAAAAAGTCACTAAACTTCATTTCTATTATGTTTAAATAAAAGTCCTCATCCTTGTATGGTTATACATTCATATGTTTGGGGACCAACCAAAAATCTAACTTTGGTTGTACCACGATGGTTTGTGACTTATATTAATGATTATACCAAAACAACTTGGTTATGCTTAATGAAGTTTAAAAATGAAGTGAATTTACTACTTAAAATCCATTCCAAGCTCTTCGTGATGTTGCTGTTACTCCATCTATTCTTAATTTATCTACTTATTTTTTTGGTTTTGTAGTCTTTATACATCTTCATAAGTATCAATGAAGCAAAATGGATCCTCAACCTCTAAAATGTGTTTTCTTGGGTTATGATGTTCATCAGAAGGTTTACATATGTTATCATCCTCTAACTTAAATAATGTTCATAACATTGGATGTACTTTTCATGAAAACTCAATATACTTTTCCTTTGAGTTTAAATTTCAAGAAAAGTACCAAATGGAGATTCATATTCTAAATTATCAAATTGTTGATCATATTTTTAAGGAAAGCAACAAAAACAAAAATTAAAAAATGTGCGATGATCAGTCATCTAAGTCTCTCAGTGACATATGCCATCTAATTGAAGACTTTAAGTCCCTTAGTGACAACTTTTGACCACTTACTAGTATACGACATCAGTCATCTATTGAGGTTGTTCCTAATATATTACCTAAGCCTCCTAGAAAAAAAACTATTAGAATGTCTCACAAAATATATTCCTAAACTCATGTATGATTTATAAATTTATAGTAAAGTTAAATATCCTATGAGTCATTTTGTTTCTAACCACAATTTGTATAGTTATTCCTAACAATGTGTAGGAAGCCTTAATTAATCCAAGGTAGAAAGCTATTACGAATAAGGAGATGAACTCCTTGAAAAAGAATAAAGCTTAAGACCTTGTTGATTGCCCACAAGGGAAGAAGCCTAGAGGATGTTAGTGGATTTACATTGTGAAGTAACAAAGGATTGAGTATATAAAGACATTTTCACCTCTAGCTAAAATCAATACTGTTTAAATATTGTTTTCTTTGGCAACAAACTTATATTAGCCTTTACTATAATTTGTTATTAAAAAATGCCTTTTGCATGGAGAATTATCTGAAGAAGTTCATGTGGAGCTCCTCTAGGATCTATTATGGCTCTAAAAAAATATAGTCAAAAGATATGCAATTTAAAGAAATCATTATATGGGCTAAAATAGTCTTTGAGAGTGTGGTTTAGAAGGTTCACAAAGTTCATGATAACATTTGGATACCATCAAAGAAATTTAGACCTTATCTTTTTTTGGGAAAAAACAAATGGTAAGATCACTACACTTATTTTATATATGGATAACACATATGGTAGTTACAAGGAATAATTCCAAAAAAAAAAAAAAAAGGGAAAGCGTGTAAGAGTATTTGTCTAAAGAGTTTAATATGGAAGATCTTAGTTCCTTGAATTTTTTTTAGGATTTAAGTGTTAAGATTTAAGAAAGGAATATTCTCATCTTAAAGGAGATATATACTGAACTTGTTGACAGAGATTGATGCATTAGCAAGTCAACCAGCTGATATACCTATAGAGGAAGGCTTGAAGTTATGTATTGAGTCAAACCAAATACCTGTTGACAAAGGAAAATACCAAAGGCCAGTAGGGAGGCTAATGTACTTAGTACATAGTGGGTCACATCTTACTTATGCATTGAGTATTATTATATAATTTATGCATTATCTAGTTGTATAGCATATGACCACAATCATATGTATTTTGAGGTAGAGAAGCAAGAAACGTAATATTGTTGCTCACTCTAATGCAGAAGTTCAATTTAGTGATATGACATTAGGACTTTGTCCAACCTTAAGATTGACATTATTTTTTGCAAGATTTAAGTTATTCATCAAGGCAACCAAGTTGGATGAATTGTGAGAATAAAGTTGCATATGACATCACCCATAATCTAATTCAATATGATCAAATGTAATATATTAAATTAGACATATTCTTTATTAAGGAGAAATTAGGTATGAAGATTGTGGAATTGCCTAAAATTTAATAAAAGTATTAATTAGCTAGTATTCTTGCCAAGGGGGTCTCTACGAGTCTTTCCAAAAATTATTAAAACATATATAACTCACTACCATTTCCTATCTAATTAATAAGAAATTTTAACATAATTTGAATTTCAACTCTTGTGTTTTGCTTTCAATTTAATTTCTGCTATTCATCCCACTAAAATAAAAATTATGGTTGACTAATTTTCTCCCTTTTATTTCTTTGATAGAGTCTAAACTCTTTTATTAAGTAAATTATGGACATGAAAAACATATCTCTTAGAATTATAACCTACACCATGTCAGACATATTATTAGAATGCATGATTGTGATTTTTCCTGTCATTAGTTTCAATACATTTTTTGTGAATTATGATCAACAAATAAATTTCTTTTTCAAGTTAATAAATAAAACTCCTTAGGCGTACCTAATATTCCTTGAGGACCATCCAGATAGATTGGCAGCATCAATTAACGCTTCTCTCCATTTCCTGATCTTATTCTTATCTTCCATGTAAAGTTCTTCATGTTTTTTGAACGCATCCTTGTAGGTCTCCGTCTGATGGCGCACATTTGATGATTCAATCTCGTAGAACACAGGTACAACAATCTGTTGCTGCTCTTTCTTACACTTCATGATCTTTACAAGTTCGTCCAAGCACCACCGGGAACGCGCATAGTTTTGGGAGAATATGATAACAGAGACTTTGGATTCTTCTATGGCTTTCTGGAGTGAGCAGGAAATCTGCTCTCCTCTCTCCAAGCTATTATCATCCATGAATGTTTCAACTTTGGCATTGCATAGAGCAGAGAAGAGGTGACTGGTAAATCCATTACGAGTATCCTCACCTCTGAAGCTGAGGAACACATCTTGCTTTCGTTGACCATAATTGGCCATGCGTGCGTAGGGCTCTAGCTTTAACAGAGAGTTTCCAATAAATGTCGATTATTACAAATTATTCATTCGTAAATGTATATAGGGAGGAATGGAGATCCTAAGTCTACTTCGGTAGGTTCCTTCGGACATGATACCTCATCTTGACAAAGTCATACTTCAGTAGGTTCCTTCGGACATAATACCTCATCTTGACAAAGTCGAAGTCAAAACTCCATGAAGTTTCCATGCATCCACCTCAGTCTAAGCCCATTCGGTAACTTCCATGAGCACAGTGACGCAGCCTCTTCTGATACAATATTTAGAAGACTTTCCCAAGTCTTTCCCTAACAAAAACCAGTGTGCATTCATAAAAATAAATATCCTGACTTTTCAAAAAATATTAAATTGTAAAAATTAAGAATAAAAAACTACAAAATGATATGTTTATTTTGTCTTTATCTAACCAATAAACCAAACCAAATTAGCTTTGAATTATCTTTAATAATTAGGGAATTGTATTAATAGAACAAAAAGATTATGGAGCTATGTCATGGCTAACTTGTTCTTTGGATGATGAACCCTTCAAAAGACAGCTGTCCGTCGTTCCCACCAAACCCACTCACTTGAGTTGCCGCAAATTCTATTCCTTCTCTCTCCACCCGGCTCACTACAACACCTTCTTGTCAAGAATTTTGTTTTAATTTAATTAATCTAATTAAACCAAAGTTTAGCTCATTTTTAAATATTCATTTGAGCTTCTAATTAATCATAACTTGGAATAATATTCTACAACTTATTGGAGTGCTTTTCGGCCTTTGTCCCATTTTCAAACTATAATTTCATTTTTGTTGCAGTTTTTTACACCTTTATATTTGTTATCTTGAATATTATAATTACATGTAGCGGTCGACTATCATACATTAAGGTATAATATTATATATATTCTTTAATTTTTATTAAATTGATTTATTATTGCTTTATTTCTTTTATTATTTTTTAATGGTTTATTCATGAATTTGAAATGTTATATTTAAGATTTATCAAGAAAATAGTAAGAATTCTAGAAAATAATTAATTATTTAAAACAAAAACACGAGGAATTGATATAACTATGAATGCATACTCAACCTGAAATAATGAAAATACACACTTTAGATAGGATTGATTTGCTTGAAAATTAAATGGTAATTGAAATTCTATAACACAAACTTAGAGATATTAAGTAGAACTTGAGAATTTAATTATAGTAAAGCTTATTTGAACATTAATATAAATTTCTAATATTGAAAATAATTCAAAGTTTTTGTTTTATGTCCCTATTGGTATTAAAATTCCTTAATGCCAGAATAAATGAAAACATTACTTTTTATTGTTCTAAATCACCAACATCTCAAAACGATCTTCTAATTAACATAGAGGGGTCTATACTTAATCTTCTAATTTTTTTTAATGAATGCTTATTTAACATGTTAATATGAATAAAGCGTCATTAAAGGAAAATAAAGCCATAATAAACCAAATTCAAAAAATCAAAGTAAATGTTGAATCTTATACCTTGATGGATGATAAAGCCAATTGTACAAATTATGACATGCAATATAACAAATATTAAATCAAATATAAAAGCTTACGGGCAATAGCACCAATCCACTATAAGATGAGCATAAAACTGAAAGGAAAATAATTTCAAATAATAGTAAGGCTTTAAAATAAATAATTAACTTTGTTTTTCAAATTAAATACGATGAAGCATTAAGACAAAAGCTTTAGGGATTAAGGATTTGATGTAAACCTCCACAAGAGAAGCTTTGGCTTTACTATTGGTTTAGGCAAATAAGGAAATTACAAGGTTTTAGGAAGAATATGTAGAATTTAATCTAAGATAAACATCCTAAGTAAAGTGCTACTTTTGCACTCAACATTTAATATTCCATCTTTAGGAAGGAGATGTTATCCGTTCGTTTCCTTTCTAATAGGTCGTGTCTGTTCATTTTGAAACTTCATGTCTTTCCACTACAAATCATCATATCCTTCTGTTGCTTTGATGGAAGACAAGGAATATGAGGATATTGGGTCCCTAAGCTTAGCATTAATCTGCATACACCATCTCTTGCATTTGCTAAAAGCTTAGAAGAGCCCTCTTATATTTATACGAAATCTCTCAACATCAATGACAAGAGGTATGTAATAACATTTCAAATTTTTTTTATAATAGATATGTATATAGATTATTATCATGTATAATAGTTGGTATTAGCGCAAAATTTATCACTGTCTTGATTTAGTTAATTTTCTACAATTATATATGTGATTGGGTGTGTTTTCTATTGCACATATTGATAATATGAGAGTCGTGCTTTTATGATTGTGCTTTGATTTCTTTCAGGATGTGATAGTTGATTAACAACGATTTGTCTCTATTTAAGCTTGATTTCTTGTTATCGAGTTTTTGACTAGAGATTTTCTTTTTCCTTATCAGAAAAGCTCTTTGTTAAATAAAAATAAGCTACGTGTGTTATGGGGCCTTCTTAAAATTTCTGTAACTTGCGGTACTTCGTCTTGGTGGAGATGATGATGATGAAGTGTCAGCAGTATTTTCTGTTAAGTGACCATTTCACCACAATAGTTTAAGCTGTTGTGTGAGGCCAACTCAATTGGTTTTATATATTCTCTAACACACCCCCTCAAGTGACAGTCATTTGGGCTTGAAACTTGCACAGGCCTACTTTACCTTGTGCTTAATTTAATTAGAATAGGTAGGTAGTAGAATTCGAACTTATGACCGTTTGGTCATAGAGGCTCTGATACCATATTAAGTGATCATTTCACCATAATAGCTTAAGTTATTACGTAAGGCCAACTTAATTGGTTTTATATATTCTCTAACATTTTCTACCGTCATCCTTATTATTTTGGTTCACAAAACACTAGACAAACCATGCTTTTCACAGGACCTATGGTTATAAGCATTAACTGGTGTTTCATGCGCAAACTTCTGACAATATCAATTTATTTAACGTGGGCCATTGTTTGCAAAAGGATGCAGAAACTAGGCATTATTGCAACCTATGATTATATAGCATTAATATAATTTTTGTAACTCACAAAGCTTTTCTTAGGGTCCACTATTTGCTTTTATTGTTGTATGAGTCTTAATAAACGTGAACTCTGGAAAAGTTGTACATGAATTTGCTCATGAATTGAAGCTTATATTTTGTAGGGCTTCATTGAAAATATATTGTCTATATATTATGATTCATATTTATTTTATATTTATATATAGAAGTTATAAATATTTCAGTTTTGATAAATTAGCTCAATTTTATTAAATTACATTATTTAAATCATTGTTTGATTTGAAATTCATGTATATATATTTATTTTATGCACATGTATGATATTGATTCATTATAATAAATTGTAAAGGATTATGTAGAACCTTTATTATTCATATTTTTGCATAAAATGAGATGTCATGTGATCATTATAATTTTAATTAGTTGAAGATTAGCCAAAGTATCTTTGATTAATTAAAAATATATATTATGTGTTATGGATCACATCTAGTAAAATGACATAAATTGCAATTAATCATATTTAAATATAACAAATTTTATCTCACATGAAGATTTATTATATTTGCTTGATTAATTAAGATGGAATAACAAATTGTCTTTTTCTTAATTTACCCACAGTTATTAAGAAAATAATATAAAATTTGATAGTTTTATCATAAAGAGTATGTATGAATTTTTTAATTAAAGCTTAGCCCACAGGCAGTTTTAATTGTTATATGATTCATATATGAAATATGATTGCATGTTTTAACATTGGTAAAACATGATACATGTTTCTTTGCTTCAACAAATTTAGTAACATAAGCATGTTTATATTTTGAATTTTGTGCAGTTATTCAACCTGTGAATTTTTCTGATATTCAATGTGATATTCCCGAATTGAATGGTGATAACTATAAAATATGGAAAGAGAGAATTCTCCTCCAATTAGGGTGTATGGACATTGATTATGCTATCCGAAAAGATGAACCACATGTACCTACCGAAACTAGCACTCAGGCTGAAATTGCTCTTTATGAGCGTTGGGAGCGATCTAATCGCCTCAGCATGATGTACATAAAGACCAAAATTCACCCTAGTATTCGTGGTTCTATTGGAGAGTGTGATCATGTTAGGGACCTATTGAAGGCTATTGATGAACAATTTGAGTCTTCAGATAAGGCCCTAGCTAGCACCTTAATGACTAAGTTATCATCAATGAAGCTCACAAGTGTTAGAGGTGTGCGTGAGCACATCATGCGAATGAGGGACATTGCGGCTCAACTGAGGTCTCTTGAGGTTGAAATGTCCGAGTCTTTCCTTGTGCATTACATACTTA
>JAOSBK010000204.1:5292575-5309802 GCA_027568895.1 Erythroxylum shatona
TTTTTTTTAAAGTAAGGCTTCACCTTTTACTATATATCAAGGTTTGGAAGCAAAGGTTATATTCATAGCTTTGTATTATATTTTATATATTAATGCTAAAGGGATTATTTATCCTATGTTATTTTATAATTATGGGTATTTATTTACGATACTAAAGCATTTAAAATATTTTTATCTCTAAGGGATATTGTTAAGTTTAAATAATAGTCAAAAGACATAAGGTAGAGATTAGACTTTATAGAACTTAGCATTTATCAATATTAATATTGAAGTGCTTAAGCTTGTCCTATTTATGAAAATCAATTAAATAACATAATAAATTGAAAACAAAAATAAAGAACATATTTGAGCAAAGATATTATAAAAAGATAATAGGAAAATAATTACAATATAAAAATATAAACCAAAAGAATTACAATTTTACAAGAAATGATTGCAAGTAAATTATATATTTATTTACCCAATGCGTAGGATCTTTTCTCTAAGATTATTTTGTCCTGTCTTATCCATTGAATCTCAGCCATTTATTTATATAAATTTTATGTCTATTTATGTAAATCTTACATAAATACTGTATAAATACATAATTAAGATTCAAATAAAAATAATAATTTTGGACAGAATGTCCGGAGTCGAGGAAGAGAACCTACATTTGTTGTGCCTAGACCTTGAGGTTCACTCTCGGCTCCATTGAGGTTTCAATATGTTTTGTTCATCGCTTTAATGTTTGGTTGCAATAAGAAGCTGAAATTTCTTTCGACCACCGTATTTTCACGTCCTCGCTTCATCACTGTTCTTCCATCTTCTCTCCTTTCAACTGCCAACCCTTCGGTCTCCTTCACCAAACAAGCTCATGCTCGCATCGTCGTCTCTGGCCTTCACGGCAACGCCTCGTTTCTGGGTCACCTCATTGCACTTCTCGCTCTCTGCCCGTCAACCCCGCTTGAGTATTCATTCGCCATTCATCAAACCATCAACAACCCACCTGTTTTCATGTCCAATAACATGATACGTTGCATTGCTAAGAGTGAGTCGCCGCGTAAATCGCTTGTCTTTTACTCCAATTCTGTCCTGAGAAGCTGTGCAAGACCCAATAATTATACTTTCACTTTTCTGCTCCAAGCTTGTAGCAAGAGTTTGGGTTTAAGTGAAGGGGTGCAGATTCATGGTCAGCTGCTGAGGCTTGGTTTTGGACAGGATGTGTACGTGAAGAATGCTTTGATTCATTTTTATTCTTCTTGTTGCAAGGTTGAGAGTTCAAAGAAAGTGTTTGAGGAAAGTCCGCAACGTTGTGATGTGGTCACATGGAACGTAATGTTGGCCGGTTTTGCAAGAGATGGTGAAGTTAGTGCTGCGGAGAACTTGTTTGTGGAAATGCCTGAACGAGATGTTGTTTCATGGAATACTATGATTATGGCTTATGTGCATAACGGGAAGCTTGAAGAGAGCTTGGACTGTTTTAGAAGGATGAGAGAATGCGGGTTACCACCCAATGAGGCCACACTGGTGACAATGCTTTCAGCGTCGGCACAATTGGGCTTGCTTGGACATGGCAGGATGGTTCATTCTCTCATAGACTTGTTCAATATCCCCATGACAGTAACACTAGGGTCAGCACTTCTCGACATGTATGCAAAATGTGGTTGCATTGAGCAAGCTAGGATCTGGTTTGATAAGTTGCCACGAAGAGATATTTCGACATGGAATGTTATGATATGTGGGCTGGCTTCACATGGCCTTGCAAAGGAAGCTCTAGCACTTTTCAGGAGATTCTTAAATGAAGGACTTTACCCGGTGAATGTGACCTTCATCGGGGTCTTGAATGCTTGCAGTCGAGCAGGTCTGGTTAAGGAGGGGTGGCATTATTTTAGATTGATGGGAGATGTTTATGGCATTGAGCCAGAGATGGAGCATTATGGCTGTATGGTTGATCTATTGGGTCGAGCTGGTTTAGTATCTCAAGCCGTTGAAATGATTGAAAGCATGGATCTTTCACGTAATCCAGTTTTGTGGGCAACACTGCTTTGTGCTTGTAGGATTCATGGACTAGAAGAAATGGGAGAGAGGATTGGAAATAAATTGATACAATTGGATCCAACTTACGATGGACACTATGTGCAATTATCCAGTATATACGCAAAATCCAAGAAATGGGAAGATGTAGTTCGAGTACGAAAATTAATGGTGGAAAGAAATACTTGTAAAGTTACGGGTTGGAGCTTGATTGAAGACCAGGGACTGGTTCACCGATTTGTGTCAGGGGATAGAGAGCACGAACGTTCTCTGGAAATCTATAAAATGCTTGAAAGAATCGAAACTCGTTTAGCAGAAGCTGGCTATACCCCCAACATTGTATCAGTTTTACACGATATTGTAGAGGAAGAGAAAGAGATTGTTATTAAGGTACACAGTGAGAGGTTGGCAATAGCTTTTGGTTTTCTGGTAACAAGATCGGGGGCTTGTATTCGAATTGTGAAAAACCTGAGAGTGTGTAGTGACTGTCACGAGGTTAGCAAGATGATATCAAGAGTATTTGAGAGAGAAATAATAGTGAGAGATGTGAGCAGATTTCACCATTTTAAGGAAGGAAAATGCTCCTGTGCTGATTATTGGTGAGAAGATATTTAATTTCATGAATGATAGATAAACACATCAAGTGAAACTTCTCTATTTAAAGTACATTATACTCTGTCTATAAAGTGATAAAGTGTGAAATTGTCACAATTTCTCTGATATTGCAATGCTTACTAAACTGCTCCAAGGTACAATCACAAGCTACAGAAGCTAGCAGAAATAAGTGTAGGTATGACACAAGCTACAGAAGCTAGCAGAAATAAGTGTAGGTATGATACAATGCCGAATTCCTAAGGCTAGCACGTACAATTCCTAAATAGTCATTCCACCACATTGATACCTCCCAAATGGGAATAATCCGAGAAAAAAATATTCCAAGCACCCATCATTAACAATTTGTGGTGATCGGGCTGGCAAAATTTGAATCCCGCATCCCCATGCTGGTCGTTTGGAACGATCTCCATTCCAGTTCATGAAAATAACTGGTAATCACAGCTGCCATGAAAATTTTACTCATAGAACATCTCATGCAACTCCTATTCATTCCAAAAGGGATCTGTGTGGGATGGTCGATGGAGGGATAATCCAGTGCAAGTTTCCTTATTACAGTCATTTTACCAAGCTGCAAAAAGACGAGAAAATCATTTCATTGATAGTCTTAATATGGTATGAAGAACGAATCACTAATCCCGAAACTAATGGTTTCCAATAGAAGCATTCAAGTTCAACACTTAAATCTATGATCTTGTGCTTGTCTTCATCGTCAAGGCAGATATTGTCCAGCACACAAATATAACAATATATTTGATTTTTCAGGCATTTATTCCTTCGTGTGGCAGGTGTGAAAGAAAAGACTAAGTCAGGTAAATCAGACCTTCAAAACAAATACTGTGTAGAGAAATCTACCAAAAGGCTTTCTACCGTTGGTCGTGCTCTTCGATCCTTCTATTCTCAAACCCTCTCACACCCCCATCATCTGCAGATCTTCTTTCCTCTTCTTCAACATTGTTTTGGATGTTTCCAAACTCTTCATTACTTGACTGCAGGAATTGTGTACCATGCAAAACTTGCAGAGCCTGTGCCCCTGGTTCAACAGATGCTTCACCACCACTCACTGTTTCACTTCCTACTGGATTATCAGGTGATTCACTGTGAACTTTAGAAGATGGGAGGAGAGAGAGGCGACAGAGTGGACACGTCGTGTGATTGGCAAGCCAGTTGTCAATGCAGTCCATGTGGTATGTGTGGCCACACGAAGGTATTCTTTGAAGCCTATCTTCTGCTTGGTAGTCCCCTAGACATACTGGGCACCTATTACATAGAGCAGCACCTCATCAAATAATGTACAGACTAGAAACGAAAAGTTTCTTCGCAGGATCTTCTGATTACAGATTTATTTGTCAAAATATACAAGCCAATGCAGTATAATAGCACATAGAAGTAGAACAGTAACAGCACATAAAAGGACAGAGAAAAGAGTGTCTACAAACTTGGTGTTTATAAAGATATGTGGGAAGCTAAGTAGTCTATTCAAATTCAATACTCAAGACTAATAGTCATAATAAACACATACAATAACTGAAAAGGAAAATCCTATTGGAAAAGTAATAAATTCTTAGTAACAAACACTATCAATTCCTACATATATATGCCACTAGTAAAATGTCTATATTATACAAGTGTGCTATTAGCATGCATATAATTGTGACAAATGGTATTAAGGAGCAAACTAAGAACATTTTTTATGGGCAGATCATATAGTTATATTATGTAGTGGCCTGCCATTCATCTAGCCCTAGTTCTACCGTTCCTGAGCAGATAACACAGCCCTGATTGATAATAAGCAGACTTGAAAGGCAATGGCAGAAATAGCCATGCTGAGACTTTGAGGGTTTGTGTTCATCTTTTCAATATGCCCTTAATTGGCACATATATTGACAGTAATTTGGTTGATTTATCTCCTGCAATGCAAAATTATATCCTGATAACAGCACTCAAAATCGTTCTTGAATTATGTTTCAAAAGAGGCATCTACAAAGAAATCATCTTTCCATACTGTTGTATCCTTTTTTAGGTACATCAGAAAGCATTCTCGTAGCCATCTACTTATGAAGTTGGTAAAACTACAGATTTCAATTTCGTTTTTGGCTAAATCAAATGCAGCCATTTGAGTCAGCATAGCTTCATGACAATACTCTGCTTCACAAAAAGTACCTCCAAAAGTTCGATCTCCATATTCTTTTCTTCATATCCAATTACTGGATAAGATAAGTCTTCTGCCTATTTTCCTTTTCGAATAAAGCAAATAAAGTTATATCCGAATCCTAATATCATATGATAATGACATCCTTTTCATTTCATCCCAGGAAGAGAATCAAACGTAAAATTACCAAAGGGCAGCAGAGCTCAAACTTGGATGCACGTTAGCTCCCCAAAAATGTCCATGAACATGGTTAACCTTTGCCAGCAGCACCAATGGGAAACAAAAAACAGCTTTAAGTAAAAGTATTATTTTGCACCAAATACGTATGAATACACTGGCAGATATAGAGACTAGGTGAAGTTGATCAGAGAAAGCGGGAGGGTTTTCTGCAACTTGAGTCCCAAGAGTAGTCACAAGATAATGAACATGGAGTCTATAAATTTTGACTATTTAAAGGATATGAACCCCGAAAATGACCTGCTTTAAGCTATTGGATGATTACGTCTTTATACCCATAATACTCAATCAGCATTATTCGTTACCTGTGATCAACATACCAAATTTTTTTGTCTTCCACATTTGGAACCAGTGCTATACCAAAGGATGAAGCACGTGAATACATACAAATTACTGAGATGAATTCTTACTGTGTGTCTCTAACAGAGAAGCTCTCCTTGTACACTATAATCGGCAACATCTCTCTCAGCTCCTTCTTCAAGCCCAATTCAGCCTGCTATGCAAGAAAAACAAATAAAAGAGGCACAAGCACACACAAAATTACTAACCCAAAAAGACACAACCCTATTTATGTCGGAAAGGACAAAAATCTTACTCTGAAGATGCCATTGCTGTCTTGAATAGAAGTTCTCATACGAAGAGAGGCCCAGTCAACTCTCCTGCGCCGAAGGTAGAACAAATAGAACAAGAAGAGGAGAATAAAAATGAAGAGAATTGGCACTGAAAAGATAAAAGCTTGGAACATCTTCAGCTGAGCCGTAACTACTTTTGATGTATTAGCCGGATAAGAGGATGAATATGTTAAAGGAATAGAAGTAGTTGGACAACAACTGGGACGTTCTGGACTATAATAAGGCATGACCAAGGAACGGTCTCGCCACCAACACAAGCTCAACCACTAAAAGACTCCAATACAGACCACAAAGGATGCCAAAATGCAGGCTTTGCGAAGAACCCAGATGAGAAATGAAGCCGAGAAATCGAGTAGATGGAAGAGTAAGATAGAAATTTAACATCAAATCAGAACAGAGACAGAGGCAATGTTAGCTAGAGTGTATTCAGAGTTAGCTGGGAATAACAGAGTGAATCTGAATGCTAGAAGAATCAGATCAAATCTAACGTGAAGAAGCGACGTCAAAATACAGGAGAAAAAGATGTGGACAAGACAAAATTGATAAGACAGGATGAGAGAAACACAAAAATAAGGGAAACTCTTAAAAAAGACCGAACCTTTATGCACTGAAGCAATTAACCTAATCATGTTATGGAACAATGGACAGACACGGACATAACGTACGGCAGCACTTGAAGATTTCAATTACTTTTTTAAGAGGCTGGACGCAAGATCTTATTACTAAATATTTAAAAAAGTATTATTATTTATAAAATAATCTAGCAAATTATTATAATTATTTAAAATTGTATTAATTGAGTGTTAAATACGTTATTAAATTTGTATAAATAATTTTATTTAATTTTAATTTATAAAATAATCAAAATTAGTAAAAACGACTCTCAACAATGGAATTATCATTATTCCGACTGAAAGTCTAAATACAAATATATAAATATAATAATGGGGATAGCCGTTAGGTTAGGTTAGGGCACGTGGAAGTGGCCAGCATATCCGCCGTCAACTTCTTCGAAACTGACGTTAGCTTCTTGACTGGGAGTGAATACGATGTCGTAAGCTCTCGGTGTTCTGCAGTCTGCTGAAACTACACCGTTCTTCAAATTATTATCCTAACATTCCAAGAACAAAAGCATGTGCCGTAGCTCAAGAGCTTCATTAGAATAACTTAAGTAAGCTTATGTGTAGTGTGGTATTATATAGGAGGGAAAATAGAGCTAGTTTCAGTACTCCTTGATAATTATTTTTTATTAAAAATAAATTAGAATAAATTCCAACATTTGTTTTTATTAACATTTTAGAAATGATAAAAATCAGCAAGTTGAGCATCAAAATTTATTAAATTTAAATTTAAATTTAACGAATTTTAATTAAGTGTTGAGGGCGATCGTCAAAGGTGAGGATATACACTCAAATCTGACAAAATGCCAATGTCACTAAGATATTGATATTATAAATAAAAGGGAATACTATCCGTTTCACATTTTAGATTAAGATTTCAATCTAATTAACAATACAAATATCCTTCACGGCAATTCGATGTGATTTTAGTATTTTAATTCATGTGTACAGGTTGAAATTGAAAAGGACAGCAACTATAAGCCAAGGGATTGGTTTGACACACATAGTTGGACTGTAAGACCAGATTTGTGAATATAGATTGATTTGCATGCCACCAAATTACAGCTGATGATAAGCATTAGGACCTGTCCTGTTCACGGCGGCTCTTAATTAATCCAAAGGTCAGCTTATTATGGTGTAATACGACGACCTCTGTATAATAATTTATTGCCCCAACCATGAAGGCACAAAAGATAGCTACTGGTGTGTGTGTGTGTGTTAGATAGTATGGACATAGAACATAGAAAAGGGTCTTCAGGTTAGAAAAGTCTAGGATTGTCCTCACCAAACTAAGAAGTATTATAGCTCTGGTGATTGCATTCCATGATGGATTGAGAATGCCAACCCCCGAGAGTTCTATAGAAACCTCACAAAACTAGAGACGTACATACACCCTGTAAGCGAGTTGAAAACTACCTTCCATAGAGTTGAAAACTGTACTGGAATTTGAGGTTAGTTGAGCCCCCAGCAAATATTAATCGTCAACTGAATGAATGCAGTCCAGAGTTCATACTTCCGATATAAAAAGTTGATCAAGTTAATCAAGAGCTTTCCACTTTCATGAGCAGGGAAAATATACAAAAGTATGTAAATAATGGCTAAAACATACTCCTGTCAAAGCATGACATTTATGTACAAAATCATTTTCAGCAGGTTGTATGTACATAAACAATTACTAAGTCAATCAATCATCTTCCTTGTCAGTAGCTTAAGAAAGCATACGGGGGGTCCATTTAATTAAACATCTCTCACCTTAAGCCTGATTTCTGCATGAGAATTAGGTGGCTTCTTTGGGCTTGATATAACAGTGCTGAACTTGCGAACCAAGATCTTGAAACATGGCAAGGATATTATGTATAGAGCAGAAAGGATGAAGGGTCCAGCAACAAGCCATCCTAACAACTGCAAGATTATTGTGATGCCATAAGATCACCTTATCCCAACAAATTATCTTGGTTAGTCCATAGCGACAGGCTTCTGTACTCTTCAATACAACCATTAAGGTTACAGTTTGCAATATAGGTTAATAAACAGATAAAAAATGAGGAATATGCAATATCACTTGAAAATTCACTGCAACCTTGCCATCTCTTTGTCATTTTATTTATCTACTAATTTGCAGAGAAGTGGACTTACAGAAGAAAATTGAAGGCCCAAGCTATCCTGATGCAAGACATTGAAGTTGGATAGATTTATTCCTAATCTTAAGTTTTTCTAACATCCACCACCAGGAATAAGACTTGCATGCATCCATTTAGTTCAGCATTAATTTATATTTCTGAGGACAATAAACTGCACTATAAAGCACAAGAAATTATGTGTTGGTGCAGTTGTGTTTTGGGTGGAAGAGGTGTTTCCCACCAAAAAGTGTTTTCCATGTTAAAAGTTCCCACAAAGACATATTCAGTTTCTCTATTTCATTTTCAGGCCACTTCATCGCAACCAGAAATTTGGTATAGGAGAATAATGTTGAGGTGCTTTAAGAGAATAGGAAGTTCAGAGGGCAGGGCAATCATCCCCTGTTAATCGTTGGAACTTTGTTATATTGCACAGGGCATGCAATAGTATACCACAGCATTCTTATACTAGCAATGGAGATAACAGGTTTATTGAAAAAGAGAAATCACAAATATGCCGATGAAGTGAAAACAAGGTGCACTGACTCCTGACATTTCTAATAGGTCTGTTCTCATCATGAATTTAAGTTGCAATTTATTTTGCTGCTCTGCATAGTATTATACTCAGATATATATTTCTCATGGCTATGCATCATCTTATTCTTAAATTTCTCACCCAATAATGCATACAAGTAGCTATGCTACCGACTATGAACACAAACAGGCATAGAAAAGTGGGCACTAACTACTTGAAGCAGCAAGGCAACTGCATACACAAAATTTTCAATACTTAAATTCCCTCGAATTGGCTACCTACCGCATGTGCAATACTTAATATGACATCATGTGAAGCCTGGCCAGTCAAAACCTTCTTCAAAGCATCAGATGTCAATGGAAAATGAGGCCCACCAGAGATAGCTTCACCAAATCGCAAGAAGGGTACCACAAGACTTGAAAAAATAAAACAAGATTAAACTCCTGAGAATAAGATTTATGGGAAGGTAATAAGATGGTCAAGTGCATTTGATAGAATAAGGACATGTTGAATATTAATCCAGAAGATTATCACTCAAATAATTAAAGTGCTAAAAGTCACCAACATTGAGTAAATGAAGTATGAACAAAATAACATATATATATATATATATATATATATTCTCAAATTAATCAGTGAAAAGAGATAAATGTTAGACTGATCTATAGAGACGAAACTACCTCAATTCTATTGGTGTAGCAATGAAGTTAGCTAACATCACAGTTGGAGCGTGGCAAACAGACCCAAGTAAAGCAATAGCCACCCCACAAAGCAGAACAGTGACCCCTGTGAACAACAATATACGGTTACTTGGGTCCAAGAATTGAAGCTGCTATATACTTCACAAACTCATCTTCTATTGTAGAAAACCTAAAGCTAGACTTAGAGCAATCGCAACAGTTCATTTGTTAGTAAAGATACCATGATCAACCAAATAAACTGTTAAAAAAGTCTGCAGAGTTTGCCCACAAATGTATATTGAGATTCAGAAGCATAAGATCTAAATGTACAAGATAAAAAGTAAAAATATGAAAAATCAGGCATAAGTTAAAGAAAGAAATCCTTAGTTCCATCATCCAAGAGCGGAATAGAAATAGGACAGGGCAGTAGGAGTGGGAGTCGGGGATACACAGCAAACACACAGTCTACTAAAGTTTAATCTGGTGACAGAAGGCATACCAGCCAGCTCCTTGCAGTAGAAACTACTACTAACAAGGAAACATCCATTCTCACCCATATAATGAGATTAAAGAACTATCAAATCTCAACCATAATAACATCCAAGAACAAAACAAAAAAAAGCAGCTACGCGGAATGGAATGTAAATCCTTCATAAGCTAAGGTTATGTTTGGTTGGGAGTTTATTAATGGAATGGAATGGAATGTAATATTATTTCATCATTTGAGAAGAGGGTTTATAATAGAATATAATGAAATAGGATGGAAGAAAAGGGTTTTATATTACATCTCATTTCATCGTAAACAGTAAAAATGAAAAACTTCTGATTTAGGAGGCTTATGATGGAATATAAAATGATAAACAACTTTACACTACATTGCATTATAAACCCTTCATCCAAACAACATTTCACTATATTACTTATGAGTCCTTCCATCCCTCCCAAACAACAAATTTCTAATATTACATCTACTTATATTACATTCCATTATAAATCATTTCATTCCATTCTATTCCATTAAAAAGCATAAGTCTAACCAAACATAGCTTAACTGTACGTGGGTGGCTCTTTTCTAGTACTTTGATACCTTGTGGAGTTTTGGTACTTTTAAAGTATTTCTTTCTGCAGGATTAATAACCTCCAACTAACACTCACTCTTTCCTTTGTCAATCTTAATCGTATTTCCTCTCAAAAGAAATGGGTTTTACAAAGTCATGGCAAAAAGAAACCTCACATGGAAGGAATAGGGCACTCTTTACATTGTGGTGACCAAAAAAATTTCTGACATCTCCTCACAAAACTTGAGGGGATTAACAGCTAATGGATAACCAGTAGATCATCATGCAAGCGGAAAATTCGAAGCTTTATACAAGGCAACATTAGAAATAGCAGTTAAAACAGCATACCGCAAATGGGGAAGATGCCGAGAGTAATACCAAGAGCAGCAGAGAACGCCAATTGTCTTGGCTCTGCACCTCTGCAACAAATAACAAAGGAAAATCAACCAACTCATTAACCCATTTATTAACAGAAAGAAAGCAAAGTAGGGCACTCGGCATTGTACCTGCGAAGGATCTCATAGAAAGGATCAGCCACCTTCTTGTCAAACCAAGTGGCAAATCCACTCCTCGAAATCGCCATTTCCCCTCTTCACTTCTCTTCACGCCAACGCAATCAATTTCGAGTCTTCTCTCAAATTCGGATAAGAATCAGTGGGAGTACAGCGAGCAAACAAAATGGTCTTCTCTATATTTCAAACACAAAATAACGGAGAGCATCAGGGAAACATTTATTTCAGATGTCAGATTCCTTGCTTGAGTTCACAGATCTCAGGAAGAAATGATTTTCTTTTGTCTCAATCAGTTCATTCCTTTCCCAAAACAAAAGATTCTCATCAGGTGATGTAGGAAAGCTCGCAACTTTGCGTTACATAACTTTTGCAATCATCTCTTTTGCGTAAATGCATTCCGAGCTGCCACGTCATCGTTTCCGATGGTTGAGCTTTATGTTATCTTCTACCGATCCATGTTCTTCAGTTTTGGTTTTCCTCGGATTACGTGTCTTCTTAATATCTAATAAAACGATACAAGTGGCAAAAATTTTCAGATCTTTTTATCTAACATATTTGAAATCTTTCATTTAGATAATTAATATCTTAAAATATTATAATCTTTTATACAAATTTTGAAATTTATATTTTAAGGATATTTGAAAATTTAAAAATATAATTATTAAATAGCTTGCAAAACAAATTTAAATCTTAAATTAATCATAAAAACTAAAATAAACTGAATAATTAATTATATGTCATTATTTTCTAATAGCAATTAATATTAAATAATTCAGTGGTATGGATTTAATTAATGGCTGATCAAATCATGATAAAATTGAAAATAATTAATTAATTTTTATAAATTATGAAAACTAAAATAAATTAAAACTAAATGGTCAATTAAATTTGGAAATAAAATAAAACCAAACTTAGCAATATTCTTTTATGTTTATGAAAATTTATAGTTCTGATCTCAAGGTAAAGGTGAATTGGTACGGGACTCTTCTGGTTTAAGTAAGGTCGCGGATTTAAACCCTCTCATATATGCAGCCGTTTAAAACTTGGGGTCAGAACTTTATCTTCCGCAAAGAACCTACCCGGCTCGAGCGGAGATTAGCCTAGATGTGAATAGCTTAAAAATGTCTTCCTATAATTGAGACCCTCCTAAAATACATCGTGGGCAACTAAAAAAAATTAATTTTTAATGTTTTTTTAGAAGTTAAAGGTGTCATTAATAATAAATAATAAACTCAACTTATCTCGATACATAAGAATCTCCAATTTACGAGAGTGACAAAAGGGTTATTAATGTCAACATGGTCAACCTTTCTTTAGGAGCAACTTTACTGGTTACTTTAAAATTTGCCCTTATTAATAATAAATAGGAGTTACAAAATTAAGTGAATCTTTACAAAAGCTTGTGTAAACAAGATGGTGCAACTTAGGGAATTCCAGGCAACACATTCTTTTTAAATGAAGTCTGCATTAGCTAGTTATAAACTTGTCATGAATGTTTAAGAAATGGTCCGATACCAAAACTTGTTGCCACTATCAGAAGAGGGCAGACAATTAAAATGAAAATAGATTGAGCAAATTGTATTTTTTATATTACTGCAAGATTTTTTTATTACTATAATTTGTATTTTACTAACTTGTCACCTTATTATTACATCAATCCTATTTATAGTAGTTAAATGAAACTTCTGCAGAATTTATATTGAATTTAGGCATAAAAAGAATTTTTTAGGAAATATAAAAGATCCTCTGTGATTACAAAACATGTAAAAGGAAATTTTGAGAACACAAAGAAACTTCTTTAAAAACTTATGAATTATTTTAGTCTTTAAATAAAAGGTGGTGTTAAACATCTTTTTTAGTTTGCAAAATTATCATTCATCAATATCATGGCATTTTCACTTTGCATTAAGTGTTTATATCTTTTGATTATGTTCATAAGTGTGGCATTAAACTTATATTCTAGTATATAAAATCCTTTTTCTTTGCTTCAAAATTTGATTTTCAAGTCATGCAAGCGGGGATCTGGTAGATTATATCCTACAATCAATCAACTAATTGTAATTTTTGTGACATAATTATTTAAATGTGTTCTTTTATTTTATGCATATTTTTAATTAATTGATATATAAGATAAATTAAGTCTATAGGATAAATAAATATTGTAAATAAAATTATAATAAGATCATAATTATAAAAGTCATATTGTGATTGTGCATTATCCCTGAATTATTCCTATTTGTTATTTTAATGAGACTGAAAATTGATAGTATAATGACTAATAAATATTATATTTCTTCTTATAAAAGAAATAATCGATCTTATAGACTAAAGTTTGGAGATGATCAAATAAACAGTTTGTGTACTTATTATATAATAAGTTCACTAAACTGAATTCATGTAAGAATTTTATTTGGAACATCACTTATATCTATAAAAAATTTCATTGTAATAATTATTTATATAATCATTTGACTTAAGATCACAAAAGTATCTCACATTGGGCCTTTTCTATTTTGATACTATTTATAACCTACCATAATAAAGGATAACTTAATTGATAGTCATTGATTATAACCTAAATTATATAAAAGTAATTGAGTGAATAATATATGATTCATCTCTTTAAAGTAATTAACGAGAATATTCTATTATTTTATATTAGTATTGATTATGCTAATAATTAGCCGAGGTGGAATGATACTTTGAAAATAATTTTCAAATTTTATTAATATAATCAATTATAAATAATGGAGACCTAATATGATTAAACTCAAATAAAGTAGATATTAATTCTACATTTTATGTTTAATCAGAACATTATATAAAGATATGATTGAATTATATAGAAATATAATCCACAAAAAAATTTATCACAATTACTTTAATATTTTTAATATTTGAGCAGTCATAATGTTTTGCTAGATATCAATTTTGATATACGAATATAGATTGTTTAATTATAGAATAAAGATAAATTAAAATAATTTAATTTATCTAATCGTAAGTACAACTTAGGGTTATAATTTATATTCATTGCCAACATATTTATGAATCTAATAGGTCACATACATAGAATAATTGAAGAATGAAAAGGGTGGTAATTTGATAAAGTGGGACTTGATTGTAAAGTTTGAGAAACTTTATGGTCAAATAAGGATATTTGATAAATAAAGACCAGTATTAGATATTATTTCTTATTTGGACTCAATTGATATTTAATTAAAATTACAGTATATTTCAACTAAATTACCAAAATATCTAAGTCCTATTATAAATATGTATAGGTTATGAAGAAATTAACATTCTTACTTATCTTTTTCTACACCACTTATAGAATTTTCAACTAGTTTGTGTAGATATTGCTAGAAGTTTAATGCTTGTATGGCTACAGTAGTTACAATGAACCAGTATTTAAAACAGTTTGAGGAAAACTACAAAGAAAAAGAACAAACTATGCAATAAAATTCTATTTACGTTATGTTCTATTATATTCATATTTCAATTATATTTTAAATTTCAAAGTAATTTTAACTTTTAAAAAAGTTAAAGAAAATTTGTTCTTTTGCATGTGGTACCAAATCCCACCTTAATTTTCTAATCAAATTTGAAGCAGATATTTGGCAATAATACTTCTAAAGTTAGGCAATTCAGCATGAAAGATTTAAAGTTGGACAATTTAGTATGAAAGAGTTTGGCAATTCAATATGATAGAGGCGAGAGTTAAATTTTTGAATCAGTTTCAATTTCATTAAATGATTTTCCAAATTTGAATGTTATTCTTTTTTATTGTACATCTCTATATCCATAATATTCTAGGGTAATATATATATACTTTTACAACAAAAATCTACTGTTTATGGAAAAAAGGAACAAAAGGATCTACAGGGGTGAGAAAGTAAATAAGCATCAAATAGCCGAAGATATCATCAATTGGATCAGATCTATTATGATTGCTAAAATTACTCGGCATACTCTATCTATAAACATCTAGAATAGTTAGAATGTGTATTCATGATTTGTAATTTAGTCAATTAGATCATTAATTTGTACCATTTTATGAACTTATTATAATGTTGAGATAACTTTGCTATTATTAATATTCATTTTATTTAATTTTCAAAAAAATATATTTACTTCTTGAAATTTATAATATGATATCTTATAATTTAATACTTTGTAAACATCTACCATATCATTACTAAAAACAATTTGAAACATTATCACTATATCAATTCTAGATGAAATTTACTTAAGATTTAGTGTCATTCTCATTTTTATGCTACATAATGATAATTTAAATTGTGTTTTTACTATCATTTCTATTTCAATCGTTATTTATTTATTTTCTTATAATAAGGTGACATTAATAAGGATCGCTACAACTTCTTAAAGTTTTAGGATGTGGCTATAATGTTATAAGTTTTGTAGACTAACATGTAAAATCATTAAACTATAAATGATTCTAGAAATTTAACCCTACATTTTATTTCTAAAGTTTAAATCATAAAGCTAACCTTAAATCCTATAATAAAAAAGATAATGAGACCCTTTTGGCAATTAACGGATCGCATTAGCTGTTAGATTCTATCAACGGTTAGCCATCAACAAATTAATATGACCTTGTTCGGTAAATAATTTATCAGCCATTTTTTGACAAATTAATAGTTTTAATTGTTTAACAATATCAAACCGTTGATAATTATGTTTGGCAATTAGTTGATTAGGTTGGTGGATTGAACTCAATCCGTTGATTTTGAAAACGCTACTATGATGACCATTTTCTTTCGACGATTGAGAAATTAAAGAACTAAAAGACATCTAAAATTTATTACAAATTATTCAAAGAGATAGAGATAGAGATAGATATAAATTAGACTTAATTAACAAAAATTTTAAAAAGTTATTCATTAAATTTAAAAATTAAAAATATTTAATATTAAATTAAAATTTTCAAAATTAAATAATTTTAAAATTGTTATCTCTTGTTATATTACATTAATTACTTTTGTATAGACCCGATATTTCGGTCCCTTTTTATACTAATATTTAGTATATAATATTATTATCACTTGTATATTGTGTTTAATTCAATTCAATTTAATATAAAATTAATAAGTCAAATTTAAATTAATTATTTTTATCTAAGTTTAACTTTTAAGAGATTAATATAAACTGATTTTTCAAACTAATTTTATTTTAATTTAATATATTAAAAATATAGTTTCAATTTTTCAAATTTAAAAATTAAAATTAAAATAACAAAAAATTTATATTTCCTTAAATTAGAAATTAAACTGATGTCATTTTTACAAACCCAATTTCATATTAAGCTTGTTACTGCTGCATTTGAGAAAAAAAAACTCTTGTGTGAATCGATCGAACTCATTCTTAAGCTTATTTTTAGTGACATTTTAATGATAACTCAAGTTCTTCAATTGGCCCTTACAAATCCAAGAGAATCTCAAGAAGTTTTTAATCGAACTCTTGCATCACTAAAAAGTTGTATTAAGAGGGTTTTTGGTGTTCTTAAAGCTTGATAGAAGATATAGAAAAATGATGGTGTTTACTTCTTTTGTTCTATCTAAATTTTTATGAGAATATTGAAAGAAATACTGAGATATAAACATCTAATACTTATGTCCTTAAAATTTTTTTTAAGCCATATCTTCATAAGTCATTTTATATATAAACAACTAATATTAAACTACTAATTTTATCAAACATTTTTAAATAACACAGTTAATATTATCCGCTAGTCAAATCAACTATATTAATTCGTTGTCAGCTAATCACTAAAAGAATTAGCCAACAGCTAATGCAATGCATTGATTATTGATAAAACCTAGAAACTGGAAGAGGAAAAATGATGTATGCAAGCACAAAATTAAACTCTCACAGCATCGAGAGTAAATTCATTCATCTCATCATCTGAAATAATATCCAGCACTATTTATAGAGCTGAAAGATGTGGTTAACCTGTACATCTTAAGAGAACAAAAACGACACTGAAACAAAAGATATATACAGAAAAGAATGAGCGGGAAAAAATAAAACACGTG
>JAOSBK010000204.1:5319899-5334911 GCA_027568895.1 Erythroxylum shatona
TTGATGATATAAAGTTAAAATTATCTTAATTGATAATAAAAAATTATAGTGTACATAATAAGTCTTTGTAATTCAAAGCAAATGACTACAACAATCCTAATATCCTGATGACCGCGGGTGCTCTAAGGTGCTACTCCTCGTCTTCAACTTATCCACCTCATGTCTCAGCTGAGCTATGTAGTCCATCAATGTGTCCACTATGGTCCGAAGCTGATTGACTTCATTGATTTGCGATCGTTTACTAGATGATGTTGTACTAGATATGGAGGATTGCAAATAACATGTATTTGCAAATGAACCTAGCCCGAAGATCCTTCCACGATAGTCCAACCACCCACTGCTTCAAGATACATCTGACTTTTATCAATAGCTTGTTCATGCTGAGACTGTCGCTGAATGTTTTCTTATATTTGGTCTTAGTAGGAGGCAATGTTTATATTAGTAAGTGATAATAATTAAGAATTAATATTAAAGCATAAATTTCACATACATTCAGTTCTCTACATCGAGTATTGATGAATGTCATATCATCATGCTTTTGAGTGTGAGTGTGCAAAAACAACTGACAAGGTGTAGACCTCATACCCATAGACTTTTCCTGCATATTTAACCTAAAATGTTATAAGTGAATTAGAATTTATAAAAATTTCGGCAAAGTTTCCTCTATTTTTATGATATTTACACCCTATTAAACAAAAAAAATAACTGAACACAATCATATATGAAACCAAACATTTATACCTTTATCATTATCCATAATACACATATTTTCATCCTAACATTCACACATCAATTTAAATTGAAATACAGCAAAGTAAAATAATTAGAATATAAGTGTTAAGTTTAGATACTTACAAGTCTCTCTGCATGCTCAAGGTGGTTAATTGATCCTCCCGTATGTACGGGAAGACTCTCTCTTTACGGTCCTCTACGTCTGTTAGCCAAGTTACATTCTGACCTGGATATTGCCTTAGGTGATATCCAATACTCTTACCAACAACTCTATATTTGCTCAGAAATATAAGGTGGTCGTGCATTAACCTTGTGTATTACACTAATAAAGACGTGATAACATGTGCGAGCTCGCCTCTCCCATACTTTATGTATGACAGTGTCGAAATTAGAATCCTAGAAAAATTCTTTCTGAAAAATTTCGATAACTTATAATGTAATAATATTTATCTAATTAATGTATACAAATCAACTAATTTAGAAAATATTTTTTATTGTACCTCAAACTTCTAAAAGTAAAATGCCTTTGTGGTCTGAGAGATATTCTTCCATATATAACCCTCAGAATCAATCCTCTCCTTAAATTTAGATGTCATATTTATGGAACACGATCCAGTCGAAATCAACCTAATATGAGAACAAACAATTTTATACTATTTGTAAAAATTTAAACCTATAACTTAATTATAAACATGTAGTGTTTCATGTGATTTCACTTCCAGATTATTGACAATTATTATGTATTTTCTTCTATTAGGTCCCTCAGTTCCAGGCTGACGGTCGTCTCTTTCATCCGATAAAAAGATAGTGGATGATGTAGGAGTGGTGGATGGTGTACATGAGTAACAGCAGGTGATGTGTTATCTGCAATTGTAGGCCCTGGAGGGGGAGGAGGTGATTCAGTTACAGCTGCAGATTGTGATGTCCACCTTCATAGTAAATACCTCTGAACGTGTGTTTCAACCTGGGTTACATTACATCATGTTAACTTTTTGGTCACATATTTCTACCTGAAATACATTGTTTGTTGAATTTTCTATAAATGTAAGAATTTGAATTCAATATTTTACACAATATATGCAACAGGAAATAAGGCGATTTGTTAAATATCATATTCAAGTACTAACTTTGAATTAGAAGCTTAACAATTGTTATTGTCATACAACAAGAACAATAACAACCCACACTTAATAGGACACAGCTTGACCCCTAACCAGTAGGGAGGTTATTTGACAAATTCTTACAGATACAACAATAAATCAACTTTAAAGCTGAGTCTAATGTATTGCATCAATAAATGACAATGATATAATTATTTTTTTAAGATTCCAAGTGACATGAGAGTCAGTAAAGGTAAATGAGTTCATGATATTTGGATTCCCGAGAAGGATCCTGATATGTTTGAACGCACCAATTGAAAAAGTGAAAGTTCTTCCCTCACGTGTAGGGTTTTCAACACCTTCTTATAACAGCGTTTCCGCTACAACCAAACTTATAGAGGATATAGTAAACGAGTCACCAGATTTAGAATAGAAGACAAACTCTCCAGATGATTTGCCAATATGAAGCTGTTTACCTAAAACACAATCAGTATAGAACTTAAATATTGTCAAATTAGAAAATCATTAAACGAACCAAAATTGGAGCGCTATGTATATGTGAATGTCTATATAAGGTTTGTGTAATAGATTAATTTTCCAAAACAACCGATTTTCCTAATCCTTTATGGATCACTGTGACATTGCTCCTGCCTCCACCAGCATACATGTCATCTTCGAGATTCAACCAAGCTTAAAACAACATGTAGTATATACCATCAAATGTGAATATATATAATAGCTTCATAAAATGAATGAGATGTACATAATAAGGAAAGTGACATTGTTTAGATGATACTAAAAACCTTGAAGTAGAAGATTGGCTATGGAAGGCAAACAATCATTAGTATATAAATTGGAGATTTTTCTTGCATTGTTTATTATTTTAGTAAATTTTGTCATATTCCTCCTAACGGAATGAATTACTATCATCCGAAACTAATCGCCATATCGACATTCCTTGATTAAGAATTTCAATTCAACATTTGACATAATATACTGAAACAGAAATAATTTTTTGTTCAATAAAATGTTCAATTACAAACACAAATTAGTCGCTATCATAACTTAATTGTAAATTACAATCATCTTCTTTTTCTGAAAAATAAGAATCAAACTCTGGCTCCTCTTCAGATCTTTAGCCATCGTTATCCTCTCCAAATGAAATTTTAACATATTCGTTAGATAGATTGTTCAAAGGTTCATTATCGTCATATGTGATAGATGCATTTATAAAATAAACATATTCCTAAAACGCTTCACTTTCAATTATCTGTTCTCCTTTTCCATGTGATTCAATAATACCTCTAGGTTTAACTTTGCAAATGGCCAACTAATCTGACTTATCTCATCGTAATCTAGGACAAGGGACATAACACACCTGTTTCGTTTGCATTGTCAACATGAAAGATTCAAATTGTCTCAATCTTCTTCGGTTATTGATTTCAACTAGATTGTATCGTCTATATATTTTTGTTCAAACATTTGGAATCAGGTCAACTAGTCACACTTAAATATCACACTTCGCTTTATTGTAAAAACTATCAACCATTGTATGATCCAGAGGTAATGATTCATTGTACCATTCAAGAATTTTATCAAAACTATGGTCTAAAATTTGCCCTTTAGACTTTATGTTTAATATTTCAGCAATCGAAGACAATTGAGTCATTGTCTCACAATTTGGCCATAATTCTTGGTCAGCTAACTGTAGTAAGTCAAAAAAACTGTTTTGCATGTGGGTTTGATTCTTCTTCAACATTTTTCATATTTTCCTCAAAGGTATAAACAGTCGTATCATAAACTATTTGCATGTAAGGATTTTCATTTCCATTTACAAAATTTGTTCTAAATCCAATCCCTCCTTTAAACTCGTTTAAGTTCATAGACGATTATGCTTGATTACCCCTTGAGGTGTTATAAATCGACGATTCCCCATGTCGTGTCCACTCAAAATAATTGGGGACAAACCCTATTCTCAGCAAATACCCATTAACTTCATCAATAGGAAGGAAACAAATATGTTTGCACTTTTTACGTAGACATTTGATCTTTGGCTCACCCATATATGCAGGTTAAGAACATGCATAATAAATAAAAGCTTCAACTCCCTCAAGCAACTCAGGATTAATGAAACCATTAGGTGTTAATCGTCTATACATTCAAGATTTATCAACATTACTCATTCATCCAAAACTGTTAATTTAAAAAAGTGATTCCATAGTTAGTATCATCCATGTTCGCCAAAGATATCAATGCATCTAAGATAAGACTTATGAATCAAGAGAACAAGTTCTTGTTGTGACTCCTAGGCTCCTAGAATTTTTCACCGATAAGCCTCACGAGAGCTCCATCATGGGTTATAGGTTAAGGTTTATGGGTTCAGATCAAAATTATTTTTAAACTGTAGATCGATTTTTTTGTTTGTAACTATATATGTTAAAAGTTTGATATTTAACTTATATTAAATATGTACTAGTGCCAAATATAATAAGTATTCATAAAAGTATGAATACTTATTTTAATAGATTATTTTTATATATAGAAATTTAAAAAGATGTGTAAAAATTCGCACATAAAAAGTAAAGAGAAGCTAATCATTTCAGAGATCATCAATGAAATAACGGATTGAAATAATTTAGATAATTGGAGCTATAATATAAGTCAAACTCATCCTATATTAATTCATTGATAAACCAAAGTTCATACCACAAACAAGTTTCAGTTAGTACAACCCATTTACAGTAAAAATGCAGTAAGTTCAAATGAGAAATTCAAACCGCAAACAAATATCCCAATTACACAATATATGTAAAAACATAGTACTTAACAGAATCGCTTACCTCAACCGACATGCAGAAGGATCTTCCTGAAGTATGTGAAGGAAGATGATGGCGGAGCTAGAATGAAAAATATAGAAACTAATAAAAATTCGATTAAAATTTGTGGAAAATCATTGTTGACATTGCCAAAAATAAAAGGAAATGAATATTATTTGAATATCTGCTAAAGTTTCTCTTCAATCTCCTTCAAAACAGAAATACTGCCAACAAATGAGTTCATACAACCAATAAGAAAATTGTTCATAGTTTAGAAAGCGTGATATATTAAAACAATCATTTAAAATGAACATGTTAGGATCAATGGTGAGCAATATTGATTTAAAGGTGGTAGATATTAAAAAATTGACTAATTGAAACATAGAGGATATCTTTATGATTGAAAGTCAAGAGAAGGATAGATGAATGAGTGCTATAATGAAGGACATCAGCTATGCTTGTCTTCATTTAAAGAGTCTACATAATGTAGTGGTAAGTTAATATGCAAGTTAATATGTATACCGATTAGTTAATTTCTTCAATAGTTTGACATTTATTTACCCCTTAGCTATCAGACATTCCTTTTTCAATTGTTTTCACAATTTTTTCCTCAAAGGTATCACAATGTAGGGGCAATATCTTATTAACTTAGGAATTTTCAAGAATTACCATAAAAATATATATCAAAAGTTGTACTGTGAAAATATATTATTCTATAGCTTTTGATTTATTTAGTTTGGAGCTTCATCTTTAACATCTTAACAACTTTTGGACTTCCCTCTTCTTTTATTAGATGGTTATAGCAATATATGTTGACAATATCTTTTAGTGTTTTGGTCAATAAAGAGCTGACTCAACTCCTTAATAAAGTCAAGGGCATCATCATCTCCCATATCTCTACTATATGTATTAAAGCTCTCATTTGAGCAATGGATATGAATATTGAATAGGAATGGAAGTTTAATTATCATTATAAAGGAAAAATACTTTATCTATTGAAATTGTATTTTGCAGATGATCTTTTCTTGCTTTATAAATTCAAAACATATGTTTTATCTATATAATTTACTTTAAATGTTACATAAATGTTAGGATTTATATAAGAATGTTATGAGTTAAATTTATATTCTAGGGAAACATTATAATATAATTTACATTTCTTGTCAATGTTCAAAAATAAATTATTATGTAAATATTCAAATTAAAATTTGAGTTAATAAAACATGTTAGGCAAGAAATGTTTAAAATCTACTATCTAAACACTAAGAAATGTATCTTTAGAACCACATTAGATCTTTTTTCTCTTTCTAAACAACACAAAAAGTTTGATATTTTGATGTGCATGCCAAAGTACATTAAGGACACATTAAACATAATTTCCGATATATCAACTACTATGAAATAATAACTTCCTCATCGGGTGCAATTGAAGTACATAAAGCCCAATTAAACAAAAACTTCAAGCATGACTATTGAATCTCTTTTTGTGTTCAATAGATTGTTTAATTAATTAATACTAAAGAACAATGAGAACATAGTATGCTAGGACCTCCCTCCTCCGAGAATTATTCAATTGGTGGCATCTAACCATATGGATATAACCTAGATTAGGATGAAGTTTACAATTATATATATTAGAAAACAAAAGAATTAAAAAACAAGGTTTAAAGCTACTTGATATTTTTTATTTATCCATTTACAAGATTAACATATACAGTTTAAGGATCACAAATATTAAATGATCTAAAAATCTACTTCAAATATTGACTATGCCAATGTGTAGCCAAATTTCTAATTTAAGAGCATCCAACCATTAAACTCCTCAGAAAAAAAAACTAAGAGTGAATAAAAGAGACAATACAAAATAAAGAAAAATCACCCAACATCAAACCATTAACTAGCATATCTTTCCTACTTCTATTAGCATCATCATCAAAGCTTCATCCTGCCACTGACATTCCTTATTCATACATATTATATTCTCAAAGATATCATAATAAACCACATCCTTTATGTTCTGTTTCCAACAAAAATTTTAATAAATTTTTTCTCTCAACTAAGAAGTGAAACTTTTACACAAGCATCAAATGTTACATAAGCTAAAAATCTTGATAAGATAGTAAATTTAAACAATAAGGTTCATCTTCACACAAATACATTTTTTCAAACAAGAGGCATTTCACCAAACACCTTATATGCATCCAAAAATCATCCTACCATCATAACCAAATTCACATTTTGTCCCTCTATCACTAACATTTCTATCTTAAATGTTCTTATTTATTAACAAAACACCAAAACATATGAAACAAATCAAAGACACAAACAAAACAAATAAACACAAATAGCCACGGTGAACATATATACCTCTACAAAAATGCAACAATGGTCGGAGAAGAGGACGAGCTTTTGACGCAGCACGATATGAGGACAACGTTGATGACACACGATGAGGAGAAGACATAGTAGGGCGGAAGAAGAAAAAAGGAGCGACGATGGGGGAGAGAGGGACCTTCGGGTCTATTTTAACTTTAACAAAATGACGTCGTTAGGTGTTAAATTAAACGATGTCATTTTCTTTATGTTAATAACGTTCAAGCAGAAGCAACGATGACGTATAGGTTTAAAATTTACTGAAAAAATTTGTCGAAGAAAATATTTCGTCGACAAACTCAAAACTTTATCATTCACAACAATTCCCGCCTTATTTACCGACAGGTATTTTTTCCATCACTACATTCCATTGCAAATTGATTTTCTGCCGTTGCTAAACGAAATTTTTTTGTCAACTTTTCCAATGAAAAAAATCCGTTGGTAATTTGTAACAGTTTGTGTTCCGTCGTTAATTTTGCATCGCTAATTCCTTATTTTCTTGTACTATATATGTCTCTATTTCTATCTCTTTAGTAATTTGTAATAACTTCTGGACAAAATTGTCTTTTTGTCCTTTAATTTTTCAGCCACTACTTGAAAACGCTCCTTATAGTAACGTCTTCAAAAATAACAGATTTGATTTAATCCGCTAATCCAATTCGCTAATTACCAAACATGATTATTGATTGTCTGATGTGGTCAAACAGTTAAATATACCTTAATCCGCCAAAAAATAGTTGATATTGTAGACATCAACTATTTACCAAAAATAGCCCTTAAATTATCTACTAACATATCCACAGTAGAACATTTTTCCTTTTATTTCCTCTCTTAAGATTGCTACCTAAAAATTTTCACTAACATCAGTCTAGAAGGTTTTTTTTCCTTTATCAAAAAGTTTTTTTGTTACAAAGGGAAAGAAAAACCAATAACAAAACTAACATCCTAATAGCGCAATGTTCTGTGGTCCAAGCGTGCATGCCACTATAAGTCCCAAGTGGGCTCCCCAGAGTTCAGTAGTTAAAGGCAAGCCCCTTCCAATGTGATGTAGAAAGCTACCGAACCACTGACCCTGATAGTCCCTAAGTAATCCTCCAGCTGTAGCAATATTGGGTCCTTGTTTAACCGCTTCATCTATATTTAGCTTGACCTAATCCTCCGTTGGTTTGGTCCAACCAACTACATTACCCACAGGTAAACCTTATGACTTAAACACACAACTTTTCATAGCCCTTGCCCTCATTATACAATCTACGTACTCTATAACGACTCTATTACCTTCTTCTGACCCAGCAAAGTCAGCCTAAAAAAGGCTTTTGTTTCACTATTGCCATAAAACTAGCATGCTACTCCATATATTGTAACCCACTCTATCTGTTTTACTTGTGAGTGCTTCATTAGGTTGGATTTCACCCACATCCCCTCATCTTGTTGAAAAAAATCCGTATCAACCACCTCCCGAAAAAATTTATATCAGAAGGCTTTCACTCTCCGACAATCCCATATTATATGCAATGTGGACTCTTCTTGTTTACAAAAGTGATAGCTGTTATCCGTAGTAAGATGTGTAGCCACTCACTGTTGATTGGTCAGTAATTTTCTTTTAGCCAATAACCAAATGAATGCCTTAATTTGTTGGGGCCCTGCTCATTTCTAGATTAATTCCCAGAGACTATTAGTAGCATCCGTGGTACTAGCTTCTATTAAGTCATAGGCTGATGCCACTATGAATCTCCCGTGATTCGTTTGTCCCCACACTATTTTATCTTCCCCCATGCCTTCTACATTAGTACGAAGCGTCACAATATTCATACATATTGTGGAGGGGAGATATTATTGGAACAAATGTCACTGCCAAGTGTCGTCTTCATTCGTATAATCTGCCATTGTAGAGTAAAGAATGCTACTAGGGATAAGAGAGGTCACCAAGAATATTAATGGACCCCAATCATTCGCCCAGTTATCTAGCCAGAAGAAAATGTGTCTCCCATTACCCAGTTTCTATTTTATGTCCTGTCGTACAAATTGCTATGTTGCATATATTCCCCTCTAAATGACCGAGACCCTTTTCCTGTCTAATGTGTGAGGGATAGGATAAGGATATATTCGATATTTTGCCATCAGGATCTTAGCCCATAAAGTTATGGGTTAAGTAATCAAAGCCCATCCTAATTTTGACAGTAACGCATCATTGGAAGAACGAATATGCTTAATGCCTAAGCCCCCTATTTTTTTGAGTTGACACACTATTTCCCGTTTAACTAAGGGCATTTTCCTATGCTCACCCATTGAACCCCGTATAAAATCTCTCATGATTCGCTCTAAATCATCGCAAATTTGTCGCAGAAGTCTCACGGTTTGCATCGTGAAAATTGGAAGGGACGAAATTACTGATTGGGCTAAAGTAACTCCACCCGTTAGAGACAACATCCTGGCACGCCATCCTACAAGTTTCTTTTGCGTTTTGTCTAGGATGTGTTGATAGGTATTTCTCGTTGTACGCTCATGGATCAATGAAACTCCTAAATACTTTCCAAGATTTTTCCTACTTGTAATGTGCAGGATTTGACTGAGACACCGCACGTTTGTTGGAGATACATTCTTGGAGAAAAAATTTCGAGTTTTAGCAGTATTAACTTTTTGGCCTGAGGCCTTACAAAACACCTCCAGCTTCCTTGCTATCAATTGCGTCTGTGATTCTGTGGCTTCAACAAATAGAACAAGATCATCTGCAAAGAAAAGATGGGATAGGGGAGGCCTTGTAGGGCTTAGCTTTATCGGTTTCAATGTCCGTGTCCCACCTCCTTTGAAATAAGGTGACCTAGTCGTTCCATTCACAATATAAAAAGATAAGGCGAGAGCGAATCGCCTTACCGAATACCCCATGAAGGACTGAAAGGATTAGTACGGGTACCCTGCCAAACGACCTGAATAGACACGGTCGTCACACACTTCATAATGACACTAATTAAATTGGTCAGTAACTCAGTGTCTGTTAATGTGTTTTGTGTAAAATCCCTTCAAATCTGGTAATATTCTTTTTTCAAATCCACCTTGATAGCAAAATATCCTGTCTTCCCCTTCTTCTTACGCATCGAGTGCATGACCTCCTGGGCAATGATAATATTATCAGTTATTTGCCTACCAAGAATAAAAATGCATTGATTCGCCTCCACTAGATGATCCAGGTGGTTTTTCAAATGATTCACAATAACTTTAGCAATAATCTTGTACATCACAGTACATAAGCTAATCGGTCGAAATTGAGAAATATTATTTAGGGATGAGATTTTGGAGATCAATAACAAAATGGTTTGATTCAAATCCATTTTTTATCGTTCCAATCGGAACACTTCCTAAATGTATTCCACCACTTTTGGCCCAACCTTCTCCCATTACTTTCGAAAAAATAAGGCATTGAAACCATCTACCCCTGGGCGTTTATTGGGATTCAGATTAAATATCGCAGTCTTGATTTCAGTTTCATGTATTGTTTGGATTAGGGCATGAATCTTTTCCTTCGAAAGTGAAGGAAAAGCTCCTGAGATCATAATAAACCGGTGAGTATTCTCCTCTTCGTTAGTATAAAGTTGGACAAAAAAAGGATCTAGATAATAGGCTCAGTTGCAATGGGTCAGATATTATTGCTCCATTGGAATCAATGAGCCGTTCTATCTTTATTTTCTTTCTTTTAGAAAGAGTGATAATGCGGTAATATTTAGTATTCCGATCACCATTCGAATTTCATTCGTATCTGACTTTTTGATGCTAAAAAATTTCCTCATCATACAATACTTGCGTCAATTCCCCAACTTAGTTTTTCCTCCAAGACTAAGAGTGAATCTAAATTGTTGGTCATCATGACCATCTGAATTCCCGCCAACCGTGCTAACAGTATTTTTCCTATAAAATATATTGCCAAAATCTAACTTATTCAAGATAGTTGAAAAATTAGGCAAAGGATTTGCTCGTCGTCTCCTCTATTGGTAACCAGTGTTTGGCTACCACATCATCAAAACTTACATGCGTTAGCCAAGCATTTTGGATTGCTTACGGATCTTTTGTAATTACTTGAATACCTTTACTTGATATGGACCCACGAAAGTGCTTTTTCTCATATAATTTCAACAGTTGGCTGACGTATTACAATTGGATTCGCATCTCAAACTACATGTGGATGCCAACCTCTTACTGTATTATTATCATGGTATAAACGTTAAATATTCAGAGTGAATCACCACCAAGGCACGATCTGATCTTTTCCCCCACAAAACTGGACTTATCCTGGGTCGTCATTTCCTTTTATATTTGAGGACTCAGTTTTGTGACTATTAACTTGTTCATAGATCTCCAAGTAAACAAGAGGGAGCAAAGACTCAGACATGGATAAGCTGAAGCCAAGCTCACCAAACTCGTCCCCATTGACCCCACTCGACTTCCTTGAAAGAGCAGCCACCGTGTACGGTGATTGCCCCTCCGTTGTCTACAACAACAAAACCTACACTTGGTCTCAAACCCACCGCCGATGTCTCCAGGTGGCATCTTCTCTGTCCGCCGCCGGCATCAAGCGTCGGGATGTTGTCTCCGTCGTGGCCCCCAACACCGCCGTCATGTACGAGCTCCAGTTCGCTGTGCCCATGTCCGGCGCCGTCCTCAATAATGTCAACACCCGACTTGACGCTCGTACCATCTCCGTACTCCTTCGTCACGGCGAATCGAAACTCGTCTTCGTTGACTGCCTCTCACGTGACGTAGTCCTCGAAGCCATGTCTTTGTTCCCACCCAACACTCCGCGTCCTCCGCTGGTTCTCATCACTGACGATGATGAGCCGCCCGAGTTTTCATCACCGACTGTTGATTTCATCTGTACTTATGAGAGCATGGTGGAGAAGGGCGATCCTAACTTCGTGTGGATCCGGCCGATTAGTGACTGGGATCCGATGGTGCTAAACTACACATCAGGGACGACCTCAGCTCCGAAAGGTGTGATCCATTGCCACAGAGGCATATTCATCATCACCATTGGGTCGTTGATTGATTGGGGTGTTCCGAAGCAACCCGTTTACCTGTGGACCCTACCGATCTTCCACGCCAATGGATGGAGTTTCCCGTGGGGCATGGCAATGGTTGGTGGGACCAACGTTTGTCTACGGAGAGTCGAAGTCTCCACAATCAACGGTCTGATCAAACGACACGCAGTCACTCACATGTGTGGTGCACCGGTGGTGTTAAACATGTTAACAAGTTCAGCTAACAGCAAACCGCTCGACAACCCAATTCACATTTTGACCGCCGGAGCTCCTCCCCCGGCGACGGTGTTGTTTCGGACGGAGTCACAAGGTTTTATAGTGAGTCATGGTTACGGTTTGACCGAAACGGCAGGACTTGTGGTGTCTTGTGCCTGGAAGAGAAAATGGAATCACTTCCCAGCGAACGAGAGAGCGAGGCTTAAGTCAAGACAAGGAATCAAAATTGCAGGGTTTACAGAGATGGACGTGATAGACCCTCGATCAGGAGAGAGCGTGAAACGAGACGGGTCAACTCTTGGCGAGGTTGTGTTGCGAGGAGGGTGTGTGACGTTGGGTTACTTCAAGGACCCAGAAGGCACATCCAAGGCAATGAAAGACGGCTGGTTTTACACTGGAGATGTGGGTGTTATGCACCCAGATGGATATTTAGAGATCAAAGACCGGTCCAAAGATGTGATAATCAGCGGAGGAGAGAACATTAGCAGTGTGGAGGTGGAGTCGATATTGTACACTAATCCGGCGGTGAATGAGGCGGCTGTTGTGGCTCGACCCGACGACCACTGGGGAGAGACACCGTGTGCTTTTGTGAGCTTGAAAAGCGGGTTGACTAAAAGGCCCACCGAGAAGGAGATTATTGAATTTTGCAGGGAAAAGTTGCCGCGTTACATGGTGCCCAAGACCGTGGTGATAAAGGAGGAGCTTCCAAAGACGTCGACAGGGAAAATTCAGAAGTTTGTACTTAGAGATATAGCCAAACAAATGGGACCACGGAGAGCTAGTCGGATATAGGATTGTGTCGGTGGAGGAGTTGAGGCCATTGCAACTCCTTGAATTAAACCTTGCTGTAATTTTATTGGATCCAAGTGTCGCGTCGTCTCTTTTATTAAGCCATGCGATGTGCTTTGGTCTTCTGGACAGCTATAAAATGTCAAACCAAACCTAGTGAGAAAGCATACGAAACTAGACACTACACTAAACGTTACCTGTACAATTAAAGTCTTGTTTGCTTCAGTTCATGTCGCTCTTAATGGAATTGTATCATCCTTTTCATTTAATAAGTTTGATTTCGTTTAATAGAAATTAGTTAACGGCCGACCGATGATATTTTACCTTGGTGCCACAGCCACCGCCTACCTTTCTGTGCCCAAAAGTTTACAGTGAAATCGAATCAACTGGGAGAAACTGAGAAAGGGCCGCTTTAAACTATGAGAATCTTTGAAGTGTATAAGAAGAACGACTTTTTGCTTAATCAGGACAAGTTTTCCAACTTTTTCCCAGTTGGGTGTTGCCTTTTCCAAGGAATTGGAGTTATTTCACATTTCTTGAATGCAGCACCCAGTCCACTAATAATTGAGAATCCTGACATCCGTAAAAAAATATTACATATACTGTGCATGTGATGGCAGTCTTGTTGAGCAAATGGGCAACTGCTCTCGGACCGGCGGACTCACCTTGGCCTAGGCCAACTTGAAATATATGGGATCGTAGGGCCAAGAGTTCCGCAATCATAATGGCAGTGATCTCAACTCCGCAGGAGAAGCCCGCTATCCAAATACCTGGGCTATCCCGAAGTAAGTCGCCGATCCCGGCTTGGCCTGAGGGACCACGAACGCTTCCATCAACATTAAGTTTGAGCCATCTAGCCAGAGGAAGAGTCCAGGTAATCAAGAGCAGGGGCGGAGGTGGAGGTAACCCGGGCTGGTCAACAGTGAAGGCTGCAAGATAGTCGCTATACAGTAGGTGTACCTAGTGGATCTACGCTGTCAAGGTAGATTGTATACCTTCAACCACTAACTTGTTTCGGGTACACCAAATGACCCAACAAGTGGTAAGAAATCACCCTAGGCAGTAGACGGTCCTCTCAAGTCTAACGCAATTGGCTTTAAGCCAAGCAAAAGAGAGCTGCTCACGGAAAAAAGAAGCCAGACGTGGGAGCGAGTTAGAATCCCAGAGTTGCCTGGCATGGGGGCAGTCATGGAGTAGGTGGAGGACAGTTTCCCGGTGCTCACCACAACGTTCACATAGGGGGAAGCACAAAGGCCCCGCTCGTACCTTACTTCGTTAGTGAGAAGGCGATTCCAAGTTGTTAACCATAAGAACAACTTGTGTGTTTGCGCCGTCCAAAGCTTCTAGATCCAACTCCAGCCACTTGGACCGTCGAGGGAAGGTATCCTGGTGATAAAATCATACCCGCCCCGGGAAGTGTAGATGCCAGTGGAACTATCGTACCAAATGTGTCGGTCAGGGCCATGATGCATGAGGAGGCGGGGGAGCGCCCGGATGCGATCGCAGAACTCATACGGGATCAAACCCTCAATATGAGTTAAAGTCCACCCAGTGTGAGGGGAGATGAGGTCACCAACACGGAGGTCATGAAGTGAAGGAGGGATTTGCCCGACAACTGCCGCCAGTGTGCCATCAAAGAGTCATTTATCGTGCCAAAAAAGAATGTCGTTACCATCGCCGATACGCCACCCATATCCATCTTTGAGGATGAGCATAGCTTTCATAAGGCCTTTCCAAGCTACGAAGGCTGTCGGAGGAGGAGTGTGGTGGAGAAGGTCCTGTCTAGGTATATACTTAGAACGTAGAACCTGTACCCACAAACTAGGTCTCTCCATACAGACGTCCTAGCACTGCTTGCCCAACAGAGCAATATTAGAGTCTCGGGCTTGCCGTAGACCTAAGCCCCCGCATGCTTTTGGTGTAGTCACCGTATGCCAGGAAAGGAGGGGAATACCT
>JAOSBK010000204.1:5340892-5355809 GCA_027568895.1 Erythroxylum shatona
AAGAAAGCAGTTAAGCTAAGATGGATTATTATGAGTGTCTAAGGAACATCTTTTCCTTCATCACCATATCAGCCTAGGCGATTATACTTGGTATATAATAATATGATATATCTATAAGCATAAAGGGATAGTGTATGCGTTTGGTGATATTTTGGATAATTTAAGGTATCATAATTATGTGAAAGTGTTGTGTTAGTCAGATGGTGACTTAATATAACACTATTGGATCTTTAATGGTCGCGCTCCCCATTCTTAGCATGACACGTGAAATTTTAGAGAGAGGATGTAACTCCTAGCTTATAAGGCCGGGTGGGAGTTGTTGACAGTTACACAATATGAATAGACACAACATGAACGATCACATATCATAACCTCCGTCAGTTATGATTATTCTCATATAAAAGGAGAATTCAAGAAGTGGAAGGAAGACGTTCGTTTGCAATAAAAGAGAAAAACTCTCTCATTCTTTCTCACATGAAACACATCATTGAGGTTTAGAGTTTGGGACGTGGATTAACGATGACTCTAGTAGCCAAACGTGAAACGTGAATTAACAAACAGAGAATCTATCAACTGCTTCCGCATTAAGGTCAATCCTTATGTATAAATCTACAGACCATTTAGCGATGCTTTTGAAAATCTTTGCTAAAGGGTACAAATGTTGCAAAAAGTGGACCCTTTAATGACGAATTTGGAAAATCGTTGCCAAAAGGACTATAATTTGATGCCAAAAGATCATCCTTATTTTTCCTTTGGCGATGATTTTTTGTAAATTGTCGTCAAATTTGGCGACAATTTTAAAAATTGTCTCCAAATGTGAAAATTAAGGAGGGGCAAAAACGATAATGGTGTTTAAAATGAAAAGTTTCGTAAATTTTCAATCTAGCCATGGATCTGAAATTGTTTCCAATCCCTTAAAATTATCGCCAAATGTGAAAAATAAGGAGGGATAAAAATGATAGTGGCGTTTAAGATGAAAAGGTTCGCAGATTTTCAATCCAGCCATGGCTTTGAAATTGTTTCCAATCCCATCTCTAGTCTTTACGCCACTGCCTAACCTTTAATCGATGTTGTCTTACGTCTCCTAACGTCAGACCACCGAGGTCCGATTCTCCCGGTGGCACAATGCCAATGCAGAGAAATTCGAATAGTGCCTATAAGCCCAACAAGAAATCAAAGATGACATCTGTCCCCACCGCTGATTTGATGTAGTAGACAACATCATGGACAAGTAGAAGCCTACCATAATGTCGACGACCATCAATACCTTCAAATCCACGGGAACATCATCATCTTTGTCAAAGCCTTCAATTCTGAGTAAAAAGTCTAAATACTCCAAACCTTAAACCCATCCCGAGTTTTGAAAATTCTCTAGAATTATGAAATTACTACAACCAAAGGTTGAGGAAAAAGTAATCAAGTATGAGCTATGTGAAGACAAGGGAGGAGATATCAGGCGAACCTTTGACTGTGGAGGACGTTAAGGAGTTGGTTGATGGGTGCTTCAACCAACAATTGAATATGGGCATGTATGCTTTAGCCTTCATTTTGTTATTACTTTTGTTGGGTGTTTGATTCCTTTCCTTTAATTGGGAAATGTGCTTGATTTGTGAAGTTAGGTGGAACTGGCATGTTCTGTTGGTTGAGGGATTCAGTTAATCAGTTAATGTTGGAAGCGAATCCACAGGTTGCTACTAGCTTTGCTTTTCTTCTATTGTGTGGTTGATGTTGTTATGTGTATTATATGGTAGAAATTGTAATTTACGCGCTGGATTCCTGGTTGTCTTTGGCTGGGGAAGCCTAGAGTGTTGAGCTTGTTCAATTTTCATCTTCAGGCAATCTTTTTGCGTCTAAGTATAATTCTACTGTAGTGCCTTGTTTTGTGATGGTGAATCTCAATAAAATTTTATGTATTCATTCATTCATTTTGCAAGTAGAGATGGTTTCGCTCATAATATATTGGATAATATTCATGCTCATTGGAAAAGGAGGAGAGTGTAAAATTAACTACAAAGGTGTATGTACTATTGATATGGATAATGTCTGCCAGCTATTAGAGGTGGGTTTCTATCTATCATCATACTGAGTTGTGATTCAATTTTCATTTTCATATGTTATGCTAAGCTTGATGATTCCAAGTATCGTTTAGTTTGTAATTTGTATAATTTAACTCCAATAATCTTGCATTCGACTGTTCGAGTAATTATTACATGAAACTTACACTACAAAGTAGTTGTTAAAAATGGCATGCTTGTAACTGATTGGTTACAGAATTTAGTACTAGTAAAATTGATAGAAAATGGCTAATATATTTTAGGAGATAGTCAAGTAAATGAATACCTATGAATACTGAAGGTGATTTTCTTTATCGCTCCAGGATTTTCTTGTTAGTTATGCTTATTTTGAGGAGAAATATCATAATAACAACTTCATAGCCAACTTAGAACTCTACTGTCATAACCAACTTTTCAAAAACGTAGCTAAAAACAATTAGCTACATTTTTTGAAACATAGCTAATAATTTTTAGCTACGAAACTTAAATGTAGCCAAAATGTATTGGCGACTATTTCTTAAAGCGTTGTTAATAGTTTTACGATACTAAAATAAAGCATTGGCAAAAATTTTAGCTACTGAGATTTGGCGACGTTTATGGTGCTGAATATAAATTATCACTAATGACTATTAGCAACAATTTTAAGACATTTAATGACAAATTTTTTCGTAGTCAAATGTCATTTTTATTGTAGTGACAACGTTATAAACCATTTAACGCACCTTTGCTATAATTTTCCTATTTTCTTCTGTTCTTAATGCATCTCTTTGCACTGGAATTTCATGACTTTTTATTTTCAAATACCATATTTTCTTGCTAAAGCCACTTTTAGATGTTCATATTATTAGTGGATACTTTGTAGTCAATTGATTGGTCATAATTTTTTATGATATAAATTGAAAGTATTATTTTTCTTATGAATATTCATTTAATTAACTGAAGTATAAAAAAAGTTTATAGGATAAATTTATTTTTTAATAAAATTATGATGAGATTATAATTACGAGATTTATATTGCTTTTATATTATCTCTAAATTGTTCTTAGTCAATATTATTTTAAGATTAGATATTACTAGAGTGTACAAAAAATCCATCATCCTTTTTTTTAATGAATGAAATGTTATTATAGTAGAAACTATACAACAAGACAATTGAGTTCATGACATTAAGTATACCAGTAATGATAAAATATCGAGAAGACAACTTAATTAAGACAAATGATCACTGTATACATTTTAACAGAATATTAAAGATGCCATCTGCTCAGCATGTCAGTAGAAAGAAGGTGCTGGCCATTCCTAGCATAGAGATGAGCTTGTATCATGTTGATGATCCTATCCGCTACCAGATATTTATCTTCCTTCTTAGTAGTATATCGTTGATTATTTCTTTCCCTCCAATTGCAGTAGATGGAAATGATGAAAACAACTTTGAATAATATTGCATTAGGTTGTAACCTTCTCGTATGAGTAATCATCCAGTTCATCACTGATTCCCACCAGAAACTACAGTGTTGTGAAGGCAGTAAATGTAAGATTCTACGCCATATTGCTTTTGAAAAGATGCAGAGGAAAAACAAATGATCTCTAGTCTCTACTGCATTACAACAGAGAATGCAAATGTCTTCCGTACTCCCTCTCCATTTGCTTGCGTTAGGGGACTGATTTCCAACCAATTGTCAAACCAAATTCAAGTTTTAGCACCATTATTTTGTGGTTGATACAAGGGTATATGATATCCCTCAATTTCATCATTTGTTTTAAGATCCAAGATTCCTCCTTAGAAAAATCAGTTTGCCAGAATTTTGAGTTCTTCAAGTAGTATTTATGGATCCATTTTGTCCAAAGAGCGTCGTGATCTGTATATAGTCTCCATAACCTTTTGCACATTAGAAATGGAAATGATTCCTAAGCCACCTTGCCTTTTAAAGATAGTTACCCCATTTTATTTAACTCTAGCTCTCTTGGAGTTACCCAAAGTACCAGACCAAAGGAAGGATTTAATAGCCCTGTCCATCTCCTTGATAGCTTTTTCTGGCAAAGCAACATGAGCAGTCCATTAAAGATGAAGATTGTTAAGCATAGAGATAATGAGGGTGTCTAGTTGCATAGGAAAGAAAGCGATTCTGCCAAGCTAAGATTCTGGATTTTAGATTTTCAATAAGCAGTTTTGGAGTTGAGGTTTAGAGAACATAATAGGCACTTCCAAATATCTAAAAGGAGCATGAGAGGAGTTAAGATACGTAATTCTTTTGATTTCCGTCCAGTTTCTCACATCCTTAGAAAATAATATACTGCTCTTATTAAAGTCGAGTTTAAGACTAGATCAATTTGCAAAGGGTTCCAACAGATGTATAATTCTATGAATGGAAGAGAGGTTAGCACCACATAGGAGAAGAAGATTATAGACATACATCAAATGAGTGAGTTATAGCTCCATAGATCTATAATGGTATTGAAAACCACCTTTGCAGTGAATAAGCTTGGAAAATAGTATAGAAAGACCTTCCATAACCAAGGTATATAAATAAGGAGATGGAGGATCCCTTTGTTTAATTCTTTTGACTGATTTAAGGGGAAGAGATGGATTGCCATTAACCGAAATACTCTGAGAGGGAGAAGTGATGCAAACTATAATCCATTGAACAAAATTTTGGAGTTAGATGACGAGCTTCAAGACATAGTTGAATGAAGCTCCAACTGATAAAATCGAATGCGTTAAAGAAGTTGATCTTGGGTATGCAACTCTTAACTCTCTTGCTAGTTGTATGTGTGCTTATTAAAAAACAAGTTTATTAAAATGAGTCGATGTGAAAATTCTATTTGAAGCATTACTTGTTTATGTAATGAAGTTTTAATTATGATGATTGTGTAAGTGATCATTTGATTTAAGATTTTCAAAATATTTTATATAGAGATTGTTATATTTTAATATTATCTATAACCTATCTTTATCAGGAGTAGCTAGAAATAACATGAATTATATGGAGGAAATTAAGTAATCAATAAATAATCTATCGCTCTAAAATAATTACCAAGAATGTCTCAATGTTCTCAATTAGTATTGATTTGAGAAATCTCTAACCAAGATGAAAGGATACTTTGAAAATAATTTTGAAACGTTATTAATAAAATCAATTATTAATAATAGAGAACTAATATAATTAGACTCAACATTATATTACATTTCTAGACATCAATCTTGATATATGGTTATAAATTATTTAATTAAATAATCAAAAATAAATTAAATGAGTTTAATTTATCAAATCTTAAGTACAATTTAACATTATAATTTCTACCTAATGTCAACATATCTAGGAACCTAATGGGTCACACACAAAGAACATTTATTGAGATAAAGTAATTTAATTATGATCGACTTGATTATAAAGTATGAGAAAAATTAGGATTAAACATGACATTGAATAAATAAGAATCAATATAAAATGCTGAATCTTATTTTGTTCTAATTAGTATTTAATTATAACTAATTTTAATCCGTATTAATGTTTAATTGAAATTAAAATTATATTTCAATTATAATTTAAATATATCTTAATCTTATTATAAATAATCATAGGCTCTAAATAAAGTAAAACTCCTTAACTTGTTTGCGTGGATATTATTAAAATTGAATGAGTGTAACTATGATGGCTGCAACGAATTAATTTAAAAAATAGCTCGAGAAAAATTACAAAATATATAATAAAATATTATTTATATTCATATTTTTTGTGTTTATATATTATAATATTTAAAATAATTTTAATTTTTGGGAAAATAAATAAATAAGATTTATTCTTATTTCGATGCTAAATTGGATCTCGCTCGCCTATAACAATAACATTAGAGTTATTTTTAATTTTTTAATTTAATTTATTTGATTTATTACTGATATTAAATTTGAAATTGATTATGCAAAGATTTCAAACCTAAACAGCAGAATCAGAAAAGTCCATGTTTGGCATTATGAGTTTTAACAAACATAGAGAAGACCTACTGTATTTGTTGTAAAAATACCTACAATCCTAATCCCAACGACAAACCACGATGAAAGTCTAAAAGGGTTAGGGTTTATGAAACCATCTATTCTGCAATCCGAAAAGGTTGAGTTGCACCAATGGCTGTCTTTTTAGCCAATTCTGTTTCAAGTATCGTTAATAAACACAAGTTGATCTGTAGCATCAAATATCTTTACTTTCATCTTTATTTTCTCCAACGGTGAGTTGACTTTAGGCCTTGCCCGTGGTTGAGTTGTGGTCTGTTTTCTTGAATGTGCCATTGTCGGCGGTGGTCCGAAGTGATAAGGAGGAGTCACGTTCAGGTGACTAGAGAGTCATCGACGTTGTGTTGTCAGAGAAATAAGTTTATTCCTAAATAAAGCTTATTTAGGAATAAGTTTAAATTATACCTATCTTAAGAACAAGTTATTCGAATAAAAGCTTTGGAGACATAACTAATATAATCCTAAAAATTGCACATAATTATTTCAAACATAAAGTAATGTAATTTGAATAAAATAAACTTTATATTAAAAAAGAATTTTAAAGTTATTCTAAAAATTTTATAATTTTAAAAATTAAATTAAAATTTTAGTGTAATTAAGATTAATAATTAGATAGATGCTTATTGTTTTGCTAGAATTAAAATTAATTATATTTCAATTAAATTAAAACCAGTTAATTAGACTCCTTAAAATTGAGAAAAGTGTTTCTTTAAATAATTAAAAATAAATTTCTTAATTAAATTTATTTATTTCATTTGATGGAGATAAATTAAAAATATTTTATTTATTTACAGGATTATTATTCCATTTTATTTAATAATTATTGTTATATTAGTTTGAGCAATAAATTTCTTAATTTATTAGAAAATATATTTTCTTAATTAAATTTTAAAAATTTTCATTTATCAATTAAAAATGAACTTTCTTTAATTTTTAGACAAATATTTTCTAATTTAATAGGCATTCATTCTAACAAAATTACATGATAAGGTTTCATTTTCATCATCTTCCCAAATAAATGTATGAGAATAGTTACATCATTTAGTTATAACCCCAAAGTTAGAAATATCTTTAAAAAATTATATTGAAGACAAGATTTATCAAAAATAATTTCCCAAAATGCATCAGAAAATATTATTTTAAGTCAACCAAAACCTATTTATCAAAGTATTTCCCAAAACCAAGAAATTCATAGATTTTTTTTTTTGGAATTTAACTTTTTCTTCTAAACAATACAATACAATATATATCTATATCCCAATCCATTTACATAAAGGTCATCTTATATTTGAACCAACCTAAATTATTTGAAAATTTAAATTAATCAACATAGATTTTGGTTTAAATGATTTCTATTGGTTTAATATCTTTAAATATTAATATCTTTAATTTTAGAATAAAAAGATATTTTAATCATATATATAGTTAGAATTTTAATCATATTTATAAAATTTCTTTAAGATATTCATAAAAATAAATTTTTGGATTTTCTAAATCAAATGTGTAACATTTGATAAAATTATTTTAGTTTTTAATTATTTTAGTTATTTGTGCATTATTGATTTATGAATATTAATTATTTTTAATTATATGAAACATTCTAAACAACTTAATTGAGACATAATATCTAATTCCCAATTCTCTAAAACCCTAATTTCAAGTCTTCAAGACCCTCTTCTCTCTAATTTCTCTTTGAACTTTTGGTTTCTCCTCTCTCTCTAGTTTCTCTTACTCAACGTATATATATGTTCAAGCAAATGTGAAAGAGATATTGAGAGTTCATCCACCAGGACCTTTGCTTTCAAACACTGGATTTTAATTTGGAGATGAGGAACACTACTTTGCATAAGAAAACAAAATCGTGACTCAGAGGGTTGATATATTAAGATTTCTTTCACAGGCTTAGATGTAGAAAGAGAAAGTATGGTTCATACGCTTTCTCTTTGAAATTAAGAAAACCAACTAAGAAGATTTACTGAAACCCGTCTTCATATCCCTGCCATGCCAAGAGTATCATTATAATTTGCTCTCCTAATTTGCGATTAGCTAATACACTGAATTATCAGAAAGAGTACAATCCATCAATTACAGAATCTACTCATTAATAAGCGATCGCAACCGATTTTGCACAAAAGCCCTCACCTCACCTATCATCAGAGAAGTTTCAGGCAATTCAGGCATAGCATAGAATCCATGTATAGCATCAGGGTATTCTACCAACCTCACTTCCTTCCCACATTTCTTCAACCCTTCACAGTACTTTCTCTGCCAATCCTGCAATATATCAAAGCCTCCAGCAAAAACCAGTGTGGGCGGAAATTTCCTGCCGGAAATGTCCTCTCCGTTTGGTCCGAAAACATTTATCGCATGATGGTTTCGGTCTGATCCCTGAGGCATAAAGGCCTTCCAAGCCCAGTCCGTACGCTCCACGCTCAGTACAGGAGCTACTCCATCCAGATTGATTTCAGACTCAGTTCTCTCCTTTCCTCCAAAAAATGGTTGTAACGCTATAAGCCCAATAATCTTCAGGTTGGAGAAATCGTATTCGCTGGCTCTGAGTGTAGCATAATGAGCTAGGTTACCTCCTGCACCGTCACCAGCCATAAAACACTGTCCAAGGTCAACTTTTGCAGAGAAATTCTCGAAGTTCATGCCATCTATGAACTTTAACGCGTCGAGGCCATCCTGGTACTGCAATGGATACTGATATTCGGGTGCTAGACGGTAGTTAACAGAGATAACGACAGCAGGGACTTCACGGGTAAACCGCCGACATAATTGGTCGAACCGCTTGGTGTCTGCGCCCATGGAGAAGAATCCACCACCGTGAAAGTAAACGATCAGGGGCATCCTGGAACCTCCGGTGGCTGCGGTGGTGGGGTTGTAGAGGCGGAACCAGAGGTTGCCATCATGGTGGTCGATAGAGGTGTCAAAGGATGTGACACCGTCGATAGGCTTGGCGGAAGCAGGTACTTTGGGGTCGAAGACGCTTAAAAGGCTGCGGTTTACGGTGAGGTCGGAGCGACGAGCGGCATCCGACCCGAAGGTGTGAGTGGCAAGCATGAACTTCACCTTCAGAGGAAGGCGCGGCGGTGATTTTCTGGCCCTCTCTGACATTTGGAATTGGAAGAGATTTGCAGTGGTTTAGATTCTGCTTTACTTGTTAATTCTGATGCATTTCCTTATCAAAATCTTTGCTTACATTAAGTTAGTTGGAGGAGTTCTGTGGCAGCAGATCCGACATGCATGTGATATTGACATGTTCAGACATCGTAGAAGGCAGAAACAGTTATATTTGAGATTTAGACTTTAGAGAATGCTCGGTATTTGTGAAAAAAAGAAGAAAATTTACATAATTTGATTACTTAATGTAGCAAATTATGGAAACTTTTGCATGCATGTTAGACTAAATCATAACTTATGAAAAATTACATTAAAGTATACGTACAAGAATATACTAGATAAAGTTGTTCAATTAGTTGGTTGTTGATTTGAACAACTTGGCTGTTGATTTTGTGATATAATTAATTAAAGATATCTTTATCTTAAGTGTATTTGTTTAATTAACTAAGATGTAAGATAAAATTCATAGTATAAATATATTTTGTAAATGAAACTATATTGAGATAATAATTATAAGATTTATATTATATTTACATATTATCGATAAATTATTTCGAGTCATTGTTATGTTAATAATGGATATTAATAGAGTAGAAAGACCAGTACACATTATGTTTCTTCCTTATGAAGAAAATAGTTTATCTTATAAACTATAATATGGAGATACTTAAACAAATGTTTGAATATTTTATTAGAAAATAAGTTCATCAAACTGGTCCGATTATGAGGATTTTAAATGAAATATTATTTGTGTATCTGTGAATTTCCTCGTATGATGTTACGTAATTGATCACTTGATTTGAGATTAACAAGGAATCTCATATAGTAATTACTATATTTTAAAGCTACTTATGACATATTCTAATCAGACTAGCTCATTCGGTTGTACTTAAATGTAGTACGAATTATATGGAGATAATTGAAAAGGCTAAAAAGAATTTGTTATTCTAATGAAACATTACTTGTGTGTATGGAAACTTTCTCGTTTATGATGTTGTGTGATTGATCATTTAATTTGATATTACAACGATATCTCATATAATAATTACTATATTTTAAAACTAGTTAAGATCTATCATAATTAGAGTAGCTCAATTAGTTGTATTTAAATATAATATGAATTATATAAAGATAGTTGGACAAGCTTTATGGCAGCAAATTAATATGACATGCATATTATATTATCATGTTCAGACATCATAGAAGGCAGAATCAATTACTTATATTTGAGATTTAAAGAATGTTTGGTTCTTGTGAAAAAAAGGAGAAAATTTACAAAATTTGATGAAATAGTGCATAATTTAACCCAAAATCAAAGTTGCTTGAGGATCACACGAACCAAGTAGTAGTAAGTATGAGTGGACTTGAATATTATCTTGTTTTAAGGGATTTCATGTTTGGTATATCAATTACTCATTGCAGGAAATTATTGAAAATTTTGTTTGTTAGGCTAAATCAAAACTTACAAAAAAATTAAAATAAAGCATAGGTACGAGGCTATACAATAAAGTTGTTGGTTTATACTCTACCTTCAATCGGTTGTTGATTTTATGATATAATTAATTAAAGACAATACAAGAAAAATGTGGATTAGCGACGGAAACTTAGCGACGGACCAATTATCGTTGGAAATTAACGACGGAAAGCATATTTCCGTCGCTAAAATTGAGTGATTTAGCGACGGCACTACTATTAGTCGCTAAATTTGGAGGGAATTCGTCGCGGAAAAATTAGCGACAGAATTTAGCGACAGAAAAATATGACCGTCGGTAATCACTCCAAGTTAACGACGAAAAATATACCGTTGGAAATTAGCGACGGAACGCATATTTTCGTCGCTAAAATTGAGTAATTTAGCGATGGTACTAACACTCATCGCTAAATTTGGAGGGAATTCGTCGCAGCAAAATTAGCAACGGAAAAATACCGTTGCTAAACATGGAGGAAATTTTTGGCGGAACAAAAAATTTTGAGTTTACCTACGGAATATTCCGAAGGTAAATTCTGTCGGTAAATATATTTAGCGACGGAAATTTTTGTTTCGTCGGTAAAAAGGCGGGAATTATTGGCGGAATAAAAATTTTTGAATTTAGCTACGGAAATTTCCGTTGGTAATTCCGTCGGTAAATTCTTTTTAAATATAGACACACCCGACATCTCCCTATCTTCTTCTTCCTTCTTCCTATGTCTCCTCTTCGGTTTTCCTGGAGTCTATTTCTCTGTTGTGGACTCCTTTTCTGCTAGTCGGCTTTGTCTTCTCCAGCCATTGTCATCGTGTCCTTCGGTGGAGATATTTTTGCAACTACTATTGTATTTTTTGTATATTGGATGAAAGTTAATTTGGGTATTTATTACTTTCGTTTATTTGTGTATTTTGTGATTAGAAAACAACTTTAAGATATAAATATTAGTGATAGAAGGGACAAGATGTGATTTTAGTTGTGATATTTGGATAAATTTCTGATACATGTACGGTGTTTGATGAAATGTCTGATTTTTTTTTTAAAATAATTTTAGTTCTTTATTTTCGATTGTTTTTAAGTATGAATTTCATTATTTCAATTCTCTTGCTTGAAATAATGAAGTTATCTTCATAATGGCTTCTATAGAAACTAAACATTTTGCAGGTAAATTTTAAAAAATAGTTTTCAGCAAATTTACCGACGGAAAAAAATTTCCGTTGGTAAAATATATTGGAATTAGCGTCGAAATTTTTTCTGTCGCTACTTACAGACGGAATAGCCAATTCCGTTGGTAATTTTCTGACAGAAAAATTTCCTTCTTTGACAATTATACCGTCGGTAATTCCGCAGTTAAATTTTCCAACGGTATAATTTTCGTCGGTAAATTTACCTATGGCCATATCTCTGACCACTTTTTTCGTCAGTAAATTCCGTCGCTAAATTAGGTTATCGACGAAATGTGTCCAAATTCTATCGGTAATTTCCGTCGCTAAACTTCATTTTTCTTGTAGTGTTATATTGGGTCTGTAATGAGAAAGTCTAATATGAATGTTATATATAAAGGTTAAGGTTTTTTGCAGTTAATCTTATCATTTGTAAGTATAAGGATTCTCCAACTCATTAAAAGAGCTTACGTTTTGAGAAATTTGTAGAAAAGTTTGCTGTGTCCTGGTGAGAATTCTCGTAAAAGCTCGTTTGAAGTTACGAAACTAAAATCAAGTATTTTTCACATTTATTTGTTTATTGTCCTTTCAAGTTTGATTTGGGATACGTAATTAAGGTCTCGTTATATGTTACATGTAGTATTAGAGCGATGACGTGATCGGGTGGTTAAAAATGAAGATATCCCGTCTCCGACTCGGGTCTCCCAGTTTCAGCCGATTAGCCTGTGCAATGTGCTATATAAGATTGTTTCTAAAGTGCTAGTGCACCGCTTGCAAGTTCTTATGGCCCACCTAACTGCGGCGACTCAGTGCAGCTTTATTCCGGGCCGACACATTACGGATAATATTATTATAGCCCAGGAGGTGATCCATTCTATGAGGAAAAAAACGGGTAAAACAGGGCACATGGCCGTTAAAGTGGACTTGGAGAAGGCGTATGATCGACTGCGGTGGTCGTTTGTTAAAGAGACGCTGGAGGATATTGGTCTCCCGGCTCACTTAGTTAGGGTCATTATGCATTGTGTTACAACCCTTTCTTTTTGGGTTGTGTGGCAAGGGGCTGCTTTCGAGCCTTTCAGGCCTTCGCGTGGGCTCAGGCAAGGGGACCCACTATCTCCTTATCTTTTCGTCCTCTGCATGGAGCGGCTGGGTCATCTCATTTCGGCCGAAGTGGCCCGGGGGGCGTGGAAGCCCATTCGACTGGGTCGCACGGGATCCCCTATCTCCCATCTTTTCTTTGCTGATGACCTGGTGCTCTTCGCAACCGCTGAGGATAGTCAGGTGCAGCTAATCGCTCGCACGTTAGACACATTCTGCAGCGCGTCTGGGCAGCAAGTTAGTAAGGCCAAGACCAGGGTCTTCTTCTCCAAGAACGTCCCTCGGGCGACTGCGCATCGCCTCAGCCACGGGCTTCAGGTGACTTGCACGACTAACCTTGGCCGGTATTTAGGGGTTCCTTTGATCCACGAAAGGACGACCCGGCACACTTATCAGCATATCCTCGACAATACACAGAGGAAACTTACAGGGTGGCGGGCCAGGATGTTGTCCCTGGCCGGTAGGGTTACTTTAACCCAGTCAGTCCTTTCGGCATTGCCCCCGTTCACGATGCAAACGGTTAGGCTTCCCCGTCATCTGTGTGACGAGCTGGAAAAACTTATGCGCAACTTTATTTGGGGTTCCTCGCCTGAGCACCGTAAGCTGCATCTTGTGAACTGGGAGACGGCGTGTAAACCCAAAACGGCGGGAGGTCTAGGCCTTAGACGTATTCGGTCTACCAACGATGCGCTCCTGGTGAAGTTGGGGTGGGGCCTGCTCACTCAACCTTCGGCCCTTTGGGTGCAGATCCTTCGGGCTAAATATCACCTTGATACCATCCACCTCCCCCTCACGCTCTCCCGTCCAGGGGCGTCTTTGGTTTGGCAGGGGATCTCGGCGGCCTGACCTTGGGTCCGACAGGGGACCCAATGGATCGTGGGGAACGAGAGGAGGGTGTTATTTTGGTTAGATAACTGGCTCAACGGTTGGGGACCGCTTCTTTCAGTGGCCTCCTCTCCGGTCCCGGATACCCTTCGTTTGCGTACAGTTGCGGATCTCACTACTGAAGGCGGTGAGTGGCGATGGCATGAGTTCTAACTGTATCTCCCGTATGAGGTTTGCTTGGCACTTGCACAATTCGGCTGTTGGAACCCCTCCCTGGTAAGACACGTGTCCGACATCCCACGTGACATCTGGACGCGCAACCCACGAGGGAGGGATTCCTCATCACAGAAGAAACTGAATTCAAACTTAGTTCACTTACTCCCGAACAGATCTTGATAAATTCATCCTAACCTTCCTCAATAAATTGATCTGCTTAGGGCCCATAATAAAATCCAATTCTTAAGCTAAAATGAAATTCCATGTCTCTAGATTCATTAGGATCAAAAATCTCCTCAATCAGATTTCTATAGCTCAAGATATGCTTAAAAATCCAAAGATTGGACATAGCCCGATCAGCTCTCCAAACCGACCCCTTATTTCTCTTACCCCAAACTTTTTGATTTTAACTCCAAATGCTATCAAATTTCATGGAGATATATAAAAACATGTTAGGATTCTAATGCCTGAAGAATCACCTCATTCGGAGGTCGGACGAAGGAGTAATGGTCAAATGAATCCGATATGTTCATATCCTGATTTCTACTGAACATCCTTTGGCACAAACGCCATAACTCTCATTATAGAAGTCTGATTGACTTCGTTCTTGTACGTTAGAAACTAGACATCTAGGGCTACAACTTTCATGAAGACCAAAAATTGAAATTCGGTCGTTAAGAGGTCCAAAACACACGGACCGTGTGAAATCACACGGTCAGGCCGTGTAACTTTCGGGTGAAAAGGTGTTCCTGCGCTGGAAATTACACGACCCGTGTGAATTCACACGGGCAGACCATGTAACTTTCGGGTGAAACAATTTTTCACCCTCCAAGACCCCTCCAAAGGGTCCTAAATCCATCCTAACTTCTCCTATACCCATAATCTTGCCAAAATCCACTCTTTCGGGTCCGAGATTCACTTCATATACGCTAAAGGTTCGGGAAGTTTGCCCACTACAACTTCCTA
>JAOSBK010000204.1:5366075-5381750 GCA_027568895.1 Erythroxylum shatona
TCAAGAATGACACTTATTTTGAATAATTAAAATGTATCTAAAACGACACTTATTATGAATCGGAGGGAGTAATAGATAGTGGAACTTTCTAACGGATGTCTATGTCTTCATTAACTCTCCTTGAATAATTTTGGGTGACTTTGATAGTAAACTTCTTGCATCTGAAGCTGAAGGGGATAGATGCACAAAGAACCCTTGGAATGAGTTTAGATATTGCATCTCTAGTATTGAAGTTTATTTATTTTGAATAAGTTTAGGTCTAAAGATTTAGTTTAAATTAGTTAATTTTATTTCATGCCTACCAATAACATCTTTGAGCTTTCTTCTTCTTATTATTATATATATAGATGATATGTTATATATTCTAAAAGCCTTCCATTTTATAAATATAGTGAAAATGTTTTAAGCTAAACTGATTACAATTAGTATAATTACAAGTTCTTCATTTGTAAATACTAGCATTTCCTTTAAAAAATTGAATTAGCATTTTATGGCTAATTTATTATAATAATACTGATGGATGTGTTATCTAGAAATATTAAAAGAAAACATAAGTTTAAAAATGGATATGTTATATATTATTGGACAAAATTTGTATGTTGCATATTGTTGTGCTAAGGTTATGAAATGAATAAGATCTAAAAGTGTCAACTCATTGCTCACTTATGAAGCAAAAGTCAAGAGTTTTGTGGCTATAAGTTTTTCCGTAAAGAGGTTTAGGCATGAAAGAAAATAACATAATCACCTCACCAAGGCTAAAGGATGGTAATGCTATGTGTAACCAATCTCAACTTTTAGAGCATGCATTGAAATATCTAAATGTATGCTTTTTAATGAAGTATCCATTATATTATAGATAATATCATTTAAAAGAATGCTTTTTGGTGATACACTTGACTTTATAAATGATAGCTGAACATGGAAGCATAGGGTTGTTTTATGGTGGAAAGTTTGTTATAGAGCCAGAGTTGAAATATATTGATAGGGAATCAAGTATTTTTGAAAAAGTAAACCTGGATTTTGTTAGTTATAGGCAAATATGTGAGATGAGGAAGGAGTTAGGATATCTTCAATTCGATAAGGCCTATTATAGAGCCCAGATTTTGAGTTTAGTAAGTCATTGAAGTTGATTGAATCAAATGAAAGTTATTTACGACTTATCAATCAGATGAAAATTCACGAAAGGATTAATGTATATGTAACTCATATGTTAGACACCTCATCATTTGTGCCTAACATATTGCTTATATCTAGAGGAGAGGATGGAGATAGGGAGGGTAAGGAGAAAAGAAGGAGTTAGTACTGAACGTGTTGGTTTAGGAGTTGATGCAGAGGTGGATGATAATGATGAGCATGACGATGGTTTTACACACATTTAAATTCTCGATGACCATGAACTAGTTGAAATTGAGTCGACAAATTTTGGTAGTTCTATTAGTAGTGATTAATATCTTAGTAGAGAAAAGCCTGGTGAGGCATTACGAAGATCAAGTAGTACTATTAGCCATAATCCATCCGATGCTAAACCAAATTGGAGATTAGGAATGGAGTTTGACTCTACAAAAAAACTTAGAGAGTTTGTTGTGAATTATGCAGTGCGGACAAGTTACAATGCCAAGTTTAAGAAAAGTGAAAGACATAGGATGAGAGTGAGATGTACTGAGGGATGCCTATAGGAGTTGCATGTCATTTGCGATAAGAATGAACAATGCTTTAAAGGTGATGAGCATAGGTGTTTTACAACCAACAAACCAAAATTGGTTTTCGCTAAGTTCTTAATGAGACATTTTAGGGGCAGAATACTTGAGAAACCTAGTATCTCGACGTTGAAGATGGTTAAAGAATGTCGAGAAAAGCTCAATATATCTATCAACTCAAGTATGTGTAGAGCTGACAATAGGAGATTGAGAAAAGGTGAGTGATTATGTGAATGAGTAAACTACAAGGATACGCTTATGAGCTGAGGAATAGTAATCCTGGATTAAGAATTGAGTTAAAGATGGCTAGAAATCAAGAAATTAGTTAGTTACAGGTATGCAACTATTAAGTTTTACATGTTATTGACAATGATAATTAAAACATGTAGTTGTCTATAAATTTTATTTCATTCATTCGTGCATCTTTATCTCTTTTCTGAAGTTCAAAAGATTATACATATGCTTTGATGAGATGAAAAGAGGATGGAGGCATTTAAGGCCCATCTTTGGTATTGATGGTTGTTTTTTGAAAACTTAATTCCAAGGTCAACTGTTGAGTGCAATTGGGAGGGATGGGAATAGAGGTATGTATCCATTGGCATAGGCAATTGTCGAGGTAAAGAACACTGATTCGTGGACCTAGTTTATGAATTTGTTAGCTTCAGACTTGAAATTGGGTAGTGGTAAAGGACTAACAGTAATATCATATATGCAGAAGGTATCATTTTATTCATTGATTAATGAACATATATATTGTATCAAATATATATTAACTTTATATATTCTATTGTTATAGGGATTGATTAGAGCAGTAGAAGACGCAATACCATATGCGACTCATCGTATGTGTGCATAGCACATATAACATAATTGGCATATAAATTTCAAATAAAAAGACTTACGAAAGTAATTTCGGAATTGCGCTTGGTCATCATATGTCGAAGATTTTAACAAACAGTAGAAAAGATTGGACAAAATCACACTTGGATACGCATCATCATTGCTCGACTATCCGAAGGAGAGATGGGCACGATGTTACTAGTCCTTGAATCCAAATGTCCAGTTGTTGATAACAACATGAGTGAAACATTCAATGGATGGATATTGTCGACTCGAGATAAGCCAATTATAAGCATGCTAGAAACATATAAAGAGGAGATGATTTGTACATGGCTGGAAATCAAAAGTTGCACATCGGATTGTGAAGAAATTACAAAAGAATAAGAAAGATGCTATGCAATGGAGAATCGTCTGGAATGATGATAGAGCATATGAAATTAGCAAAGGTGATGCCAAGCATATTGTGACGATTGGTAGAAACCAATCATGTAATTGTCAGGGGTGGGAGCTATATGGATATCCTTCCAAGCATGTCGTAAGTGCTATTCACTATTTGAAACAACGGTCAGAGCCATATGTGGATAAGTACTACAAAAAGTCTAAATTGATAACAGTGTGTAAGCATGTCTTACAACCTATTAGAGGACCTATTTTCTAGCCTACAGTTGATGCCCCCCAACCAAAAGACCCATGCCTGGAAGACCTAAAACAGCTAAAAGGAAAGGAGTAGATAAGCCTGCTAAGTTCAAAAATCCAAGCAAATCTAGTAGAAAGAGTAAGGTACAAAAATGTGGAAATTTTGGCAATTTTGGTCACAATGCAAGAAAATGTAACAATCATTCATAAACTCAACCAGCTCAGCAATCTCCAAAGGTATGACAAATTCTTTGTATGTTTTGCTTTATATATAATGATCATTTTTTTACATTATTTGATTCATATTTATTAGTTCATTCCCGATGTCTCCTCACAACCTGAACATGTTGTTGTAACAAGTCAACAAAGTAATATTGTGAGTATATTTATCTCTTCAACCATTATTGATTTCTTTCAAGATTGAATACTGTTAACGACATGTTTATTTATAGTTTGGTAGTTCTTTGCGTAATCATAAATGAAAGTTTGGAGAAGTTGATCCATATTCATTCAAACTATCTTTTGAACCAAGAGGTATGAGGTTTAAAGAACAGCCTAGCATAACTTCTGAATGGTTACAAACTAAAGCAATGAGGTGAAGATCATCATCAACCAGTACATGATTAACCTTCCCAGTTAAATGCAAATGAGGGAAGCAATGTGGTTGACTCACAAACTTTACATTGATGTTGTCTTTATGAACGGATATATAGCAAACTTTTTTATATAAACAAATTGTGATGTAATCACTTTATTGATATTATCACTTTTATATACAATCACAATTGGACATGTTGGTCCAACTGTTTATTATGATATCATTTTTGTATTTGATTGTTTATGATGAGGCCATATGAACAATTAATTCTTCAAAGGATTATAAACTATTAATTATGTTCATTAAAGCAGCTTCATGAATAACAAAACAATAAAGAAAAAACATAGTGCAAAATATATTAGTTAAAATGAGGAGTTTTCATTCTCATAACTCAAATTTAAAAAAATAGTACATTTTACTTCTACTTGTCCATAACAAATTTAAAGTCATCATAAGTAAAAAAACTCCTACAATACTCAGTATAACAAATCTCAACTCATTTTTCTCTTTTGCAGCAAAACAGTTTCTTCTTTATTAGCTTTATTTGCTCCTCAACTTTGAACGTCGAATGTGATTCAATTATGCTTCGTTCAACCTCCTACTTCAAACGATCTACTTTTTTCTTCAGGTTATGAATTACTTCAATAGCTCTGTCGCTAAATTTGCCATCATACCACTTAAAAAATTCACATTTTCCAACCTAAAAGATCATTAATAATTATTAGGAGAAAACATTAAACACATATACAAACAATTTTAACTTATCAACAAAAATTAAGCTTATCTGATATTTGGGACATCCATAAAATCTTCTTCCTAGGTTTTTTTTCACTTCATGAGGCTCTTAACGGAGCTCTTAAACCACAATAGCAAACCACATATCATTATTTGAATTTAATTTAGTGTTAGTTGAAGACGTCACATCCATATCTTTGGATATTTGTTGCAAATTTATATAAGTACTCTATACTTCTTCTAATCAAAGGTCGAAACAATATGTCAACAATCTCAAATAAGTCCATGCACAAATCATTCATATATGTCATATATATTCAAAAAATGTGTTAGGAGTAAAAAGCATCAATTGGTTTCACTAAATTCATTAAAATTTTCCTAGAACCCATTCCATTAATTTTCTTTATTAAAAATGTAACAACTTTTACACATGATGAACTTTCCCCACATAAAAGGTCACAAGGCTTCATCCTTTAGTCTTATTTCTACACTAGAACATACACAAATCTCTCATATCTCCATCTATGTTAGTCAAGATTTTCCAAGATATTCACAAGTGTATCTGGTAAAAGCAAATGGTCCAGATAAAAAAAAAAAGTCCAAAAATCCAATGCAAACTTTGGAAATAAGTCCATGATTTGATCAGATCCTCCTTTACAATCAGTTCAAACACCCTTAGATGGCTCCCACCTTTTTGTTGTTATTAGGAAAGGTACTAGAGAATGTACTAAAAGACCACTATACACTTGTCACCAGCAACCATGTTTAGACATTTCATGGTTAGTCAACTGTATGCAACCATAGAGGCTATCTACTATTCAACACTGCACAAAAGATTTAGAGTGTAGCTTCTTAGACCTATTCTCAAGAGGGTAATGATGCTCAAACCAATAAGATAGGAAATAAGTTACATCAGACTAGACAGGAACTTACAATAAGCTTTTGACTTATACTCCATATTTAGGCAAAGGTAATATCAATATTATAGATGTTTCCTTTCTATGATAGGTTTTGTTAATTATACTCCTTCTATTAAATTGTCATCAATTCTTTTTGTTCTTAATTTTCCTAATAATCTATCATCTATTAATTCCCTTACAAATGAACTTAATTGTAAAGATGAATTCTATCTTATGTATTTTGCTTTTCGGGAACCAAGCATAGTGAAGATGATTGGCTATACTAGATTGCAAGATGGTCTGTATGTGTTACATAGGAGCAGCCAGTTTTGCTATGTATGAGTTACATAGGAGTAGTCACTCACTACTATCTTCTAAAATTCAAGCCATGATAGGAGATTCAATGTCTGCTAACCAACAGTTGATTCAATTACATAGGAGATTAGGACATCCATCGGTTAATGCTTTAAATAGATAATAACCAAAGTTGTTTAAATAGTGCAATTTCAATTTACTATTTTCTTATGCTTGTGAATTTTCCAAGCATAGAAGACATTCTTATCCTTTGAACGTCCTAAAAGTCTACTAGGGTGATGCAATACTCTCAGGTATATTTTTTATTAATAGAATGCCTTTGAAACCTTACAACTAATATGGAAACATTGATAAAGCAACATAGCAGTAGATAGTGAAAAATGATTGGTGTATTCATCGATAATAACTGGAGGCAAACTAGAGATCATGGCCATAGAAGACATTTCTAGAAGATACATTGATATTCTCTTAATAAAGTTAAGGTCCATATTCGATCAATTTTATTTGGAAGCAATATATAGAAGACACACAAAGCATAAGCTGAGGCAAACAACAAACACACAAACAAGCAGATTTAGGAGACCATAGAAAACAAAAAACACAGACAACAATGGACATTCCATGATGAATTGTCAACCTCTACATATAGACACCCGATGAGCATATCAGTTGAGCTGCTTGGTGTGTGCAACGACAATAACAATTTATCATGACGAAATGTCGTCTAAGGAAGAACACATAAGGAAGAAGAGGGAAGTAGCACGGAATGAGGGATTGTGTGGGAAAAAGATGGGAGATTAGGGATTGGAGGATTTCTGTTAGTGAAGAAGATGGGAGATTAGGGATTAGGGAAGAAAAGCATGTTGCGTCTCCATATCCGTGGATGGTAAATTAGGGATTAGGGAAGAGGAAATAGTGTCTGTGAGGGAGAATCTTCAATAAAACAATGTGTCTAGCTTCGACAAAATGGCGCATGTCATAGCTGCCCCAAAATAATTTGTTTAAGGGAGTGAGAGACGCACCTGCATGCACAAGTCAATGTCGATGGCTCTCACATCCACACAAAAAATTCCCACATCAGCAAATGATTGACGGTCCTCTTATGACATCAGTACTTAGGGTTTAATATGAACATTTTTTAAACCTGAAAGTTTAATTTAAACGTTTGATAAACTTTAGGATTCAATTTGAACACTTTGAAATATTATGGTCTATTTTGTACATCCGTGGAAACATTAGGGACTAATAAGCCCTTTTGGCCTATATAATAGCCAACTATAAGAAAAAAAATTCTTTAACATTCTTAATATTTGACACTAAACATTGATTGCATACCAAATATGCTAGATTAAGAATTCTATGCCTTTTTTTAATTCCAATATTCACTTTTTCTATTCCAATTATTACATTACTAGTTACCAAACAAATGCTAATTATATTATAGGCCTTGGAATCTATTTATCAAAATTGTTCAATACTATTTATTTGATTTGTAGCCCCCCATAAAATATGTTTTAATTTAATTAATATATTCTTACTTATCATCAAATTAGGTGTTGTCTGGTGTTGTTTAGAAGAGCTTGGTAAATAAAACTTAAAGATTCTTAGTTTTTTTCTCTATAATGATAATTTTTGTATTGCAACAATTTATAGAGGTAATGGCTTACAATCAATTTCTACTGTTTTTAAGCTTTTTAATTTATTGTACATACATATTTCAAAAATGTGAAAGTTATAATGGTTTGTTGTGAAATTCAACGCCTCAGAGGTAAGCAAGAGCGCCAGTGAACAGATTTGCCGCATATTGGTTCAATGTTTACTGCATTAACGAACAAAAACCATCAGAAATATGGCTGATTATATCATGTTTCCTATGATATGTTCAGGAGAGGAGAGGTCTCTGATGATTGACGGGGTGGTGACGAGATGAATCAAAAATTTGAGGTTTACTACCAATATACCCCCTTTATTCTGCTTCCTGTCATACGAGAACCGCGTTCTAGTAGTGTGAAACGTAATGTCACGGATTTCAACGACCAAACCCAGAGCTTAACGCGCTTCTTTTCTATTTACATTCAGATATTGTTCAAAATAGTAAGAGTAGATTATCCATAATTGACATGAACGAGAGCTTCTTCGTTATCCAAAAACCAAGTTTTACAAGCCAAACCACCAGTTTCATTTCATCTCAACAGTCCCCCTAACTATGCAAGTATACTCAGAACTGGACAGAGAATTTTAGATCCTTAGAATTCTTGGGATACAGAACCAATCTCACCCTTCCCTTTCCCAGCTTTCTTAGGCAACAAGTTTTGATGAATGTTTGGCAAGACCCCACCATTCGCGATGGTAACCGTCCCCAAGAGCTTGCTCAACTCCCCGTCGTTTCTTACCGCCAGTTGAATGTGTCTCGGTACAATCCTATTCTTCTTGTTGTCTCTCGCAGCATTTCCAGCAAGCTCAAGTACCTTAACAAAAACAAAAACACCATTTGTAAACTACAGTGATTTCCAAGCTTAAGAAAGAAACTGATATTAGAGAATTAGTTCATCAATTAATCAACTGACCTCCGCAGCGAGGTACTCAAGCACGGCGGAGAGGTAAACCGGGGACCCGGATCCGACACGTTGAGCGTATCTGCCTTTCTTGAGAAACCTGGCGACCCGACCAACGGGGAACTGGAGACCCGCCTTGTGGGATTTGGAGACCGCTTTGTTCTTAGTTCTGCCTCTTCCTGCGACGGTACTCATGGTGACGATTTGCTAAAATCTTGCGGAAAACAACTGCTTAGCTATTGATAATTGAGATCGCTTACCATCATTTCGTTTTGATTTTGTTTATATAGGCAAAATACAGTGGTGTTCTGATTGGTCGGTTGGAGTTGTTACGGATTGCCATCGTGGCACTAAAAGTATTTAAAATTTTGGCGGGAGTCGGAGTGGCTCTAACTATCGCACGGATTGCTAACGTGGCAAGGCATTTTGGTAATATAAAATTTAAGAATGGGTAAATTTGTCCTTCTATTTCTACTCAATCAGTGTAGGTTAAGCCCATTTGTCATTAGACCAATGGGTATTAAACTTAAGTTAATTTTCAAATTTTCTTTAATTTTATTAAATCTAACTAATATAATTTAATTTTAACCTTAATAATTTAATTGACCTCTTTTAAACTAAAAAAATCCTAATTATTAAAAACACTCCGTCATGTGTATATCATTTATCAGCCTCTTCCCTCGTCACCTAATTTTTGTTTGGTCTACTAACGTAGATTCTACAATAGCCATTCATGATCTGAATGGCATTACGGCAAAACATAATTATTGCTTGTATTCACTTATATCAATGTTTGACTATTTCAAATTTGTGGTTGAGCATCAAATGTTAGTTAATGCTATAGCAAAGGCTTATACTCCCTCCGATTCATAATAAGAGTCGTTTTAAAAAAATACACGCTTATTAAGAAAACTAATGAAATTATAGATATGCCCTTATTAATACTCCCATTAAATAATAAATGAATGTTGTTGAGAACTGAAAGGTTTTGAAGCAAATAAAAAAGAAACATGATGAAGTGCATTGAAAAGGTAATTTGCAATAATTAGCATGTGAGAGAAATTGCATTGGAGTATTAAATTGCCTTGAAATTGTGATCTGTATAATTAAGATGAGAGAGAAATGAAAGGTTAATTTTGGAAGAAAAATTATAAACATGCATACAAAGTCAAGAATGACACTTATTTTGAATAATTAAAATGTATCTAAAACGACTCTTATTATAAATCGGAGGGAGTATAAAATTATAGATTGAGATATCCAATAAAAAGATTTAAAAGACTATTAAAAAATGTGGGGATTCTAAGCTTGATTGCCCTTGGACTCATATCAAATAACGTAATTTCTGTTACTGTATTATTTTCATAATAATCACACTCAGTCGACGAATTCTAAAACAATAATTAAAAAACTTAATCATTTTAGTAGTTTTTTTTTAATTTTGAACCCATTTTAATTTTAATTTTCAGTTTAATTTATTTTAACAATTTTATTAGTAGAATTGAATGATTTATTAATAATCAGTCAAAATTAATAAATTCTTATAATATAAAATTAATTAATTAATTTTCATTTAATAATCTCTTTTTAATTAAACTTGAACAAAATAAATTTCAATAATATTTCAAAATTTTTATTTTTATTTAATTTCAGTTAATAGGTAAAGACAATATTTAATTTTCAGTTAATAAGTAAATATAACATTTTAAATCATCTAAACTATTTAAATCTTAAACCTTTTGTTTTTATCAATTTAACTTCTGCTTTAATTTTTAAAACATTTCTCTAAATGTCTAAAGTTTAAATAAAAATGTTTTGCTGCCCAACTCAATTAAATTGTTAAAGTAGTTAACAAACAATTAATCTTTTGTAGTAATAAAAAATTAAACTTAGGGGTAATTCGGGTAATTCGATCATGATACAAATTGGTAAACTCTTATAATTGTATGCCAATTTCATAATTAATATAAATTAATAAACTAATTAATAATTTAAATTCTTCAAATTAAATAATCAGTAATCAAATCAAATGTAATTCGAATCTTGTGCGAAGAATTTCAGAAGTGTATGATTGGACACTGCATAAGACTTTTCTAAGCCAAAGACAGTTAAGGAGGGACAGTTAAGAGGTGGGCAATCGTGCTATTTAATGGAGACACATCTCAAACAGTTTATACTGTTTACTTTTTATTTTTATTTTTAATAAAAAGTTTACTTATTTGAGCTTTTTTCTTACGAAAACATAAAAGATATTTTTATTTTCTGTTGCCTTTTTACTAATTTAATTTTCTATTAACTAAATATATATTATTTAAGTATTTAATATATTGATTATTAATGAAATTATAAATCATTTAATATTATATATTTAATTAATTATAATTAATAACAATTATAAATAATTTTATTTATTTATTTATTGTAATTAAATTAAATTAAATTTAATTTAAAATATCTTCAAAATATGTAAATTTCATATAAAATTTAGTTTAATAATTAAATCATATTTAAAACAAAATTTTATTTTTAGATTATGTATTTTCATAAAATAAAATAATTTTTGATAATTTATTAATAAATATTATATAAAGCATTAAAATAAATTTAATTAATAAAAAATAATTTATATTTAAGTTTTATCTACTAAGTAATTATCATCAATAATAAAAAATATAACTACATTTACTAAAAATTACAATAGAAAAATAAAAATATTGTTAAGCGACCGTTTCACCACAATAGCTTAAGCTGTTGTGTGAGGCTAACTCAATTGGTTTTATATATTCTCTAACAAATATAACCAAATGGAATCGTGAAGTTACAAGTTGTAATAATAAATAAAAATACCAAAATGTTTAAATTTTGTTATAGCCAAGTTGTAATATACTTTGAAGTTTTCACTTCTCCATATTATAAAACTATATATTGAGATGTACGATCTAAAGATTTAGAGGAGCGTGTCATAAACTGTTGGCATTCCAAACAAACATTTAATTGCACTTCGTGTGAAATGATGTAATTTCTCTTACTAAATTGTTATCATCATAATAGTCAACAAGTTTTAGGGTTTAAGACAAAAATGTCTTGTTGTTCCATTCAATTAGGTTGTCCTTGTAGTTTAAAAACAACTAATCCTTTGTAGTTGTTAGTAAGTAAGCAGTATTTAGTCATTAAATGAATAGATAGATTCTTATAATATTCAAACAATTATTTCATCTAAATAAATTAATTAACAAATTATTGAATTAAAATTTAATTTAATTACGTGATAATAAATTTATATTGCCTAAAAACTTTTACATTAGAGACACTTAAAAGTTTTTGACTATTTGTTAAATTATTTTAAAAATTAAAATTAAAAACTCTACTTTATTGTTAAACTAATTTTTGCACATGTTTAGTGGGTTTTTTGTTGGTAAAATTAGGAATGACATTGCCGGTTCGCTATCTTTTAAAAATTAAAAATATAGAGAAAAATTTTAAATGGATCCGGATCTGGACTGTCTAAGCTCAGATTTACTCGTGACTAACTCTTTTAAATAAAGCGATGTTGTTTTATTTAGAATAATTAAATTTTGAGTCAGTCTGAACTTAGATCTGACCTATGAACTAACTCATTGAAAACAAATAAATTTAGGTCCATGAGCCAAATATTGGCATCCCTAGTAAAATACAATAATTGAAGTAGTTGGACACCATACTTTTGATTAATTCAATGAATTTTAATAATAAATGGTTATTTTTCTAACATACTCTACTTTTTATGCGAAATTCTAATAAAAGAAGCAAAGTATTCGAAAATTAAACTTAATGCTGCTGAATTTATTGCTAAAGCATTTGAAAATTAATGTATGCCCATTAGTGATATCTATTTTTCATGTTATTCATGTTTATAGTTAATGGTTTAGCATATTCATTTATTAAAATGTTAAAATTGATAGCAAGGCTAATGTTGATGAAAAGACAATTGCCTATTGTAACTTGGGCCATGTTATTTTACATATTATAATTTTAATTAGGCTTAAACCAATTGCTTACCATCAATATTCACCCTTTTAACTTGTATTTTTTCTTTACAAGTTTTTAGCTGTACTATATATGTTCCTACATCACCTTAAATAGGTTAGTGAAGATTTGGAATTTAATTTAAATTTGACATTTGAAACTCACAATATGAGGTTTTTTTAATGAAAGGTTTATGAATTAAAATCTTTTAGAATTGTTTTTCACCTTTAGGGGGAGAGAAATAATCACTTGAATAATGAATAAAATTTATGTGAAATATGTTAAAGCTATTGGTCTTGATTATAAAAGAATCAATTTGAACTAAAAGTTTAAAGGATAACTCATTTGCAGAATATTACCAATGAATTGCCATATATTTCCATGGACACTAAAAGGGTGATTAAATCTTATATCCTAGTTAACAATATCTATTGGGAGTCCCGTTGAAGTGCAAAATCTGAAAAGGTTCAATCATACACAATCTTACTCTTACATGATAAAGAAACTGTTTCTAAAAGACCTACATGTAGTGCAAATTAATAATAATACAAAATATCAATAAATATATATAAGTAAACATATAAAATTGTGTAATACTATATATAGAACATGGTAAAGATTAACATTACAAGATAAAAATATGTAAATAAATACACAAATAAAGAAAAAAAGAGACAAGTACAAAAATAAATTGCACCAACCATAACAAAAATAAATAAATAAAGAAATAGACTAAGTAAGAAATTACATAGGCAAAAAATTAGAAGAGAAGTACTACTTAATTAAATATTAAAGCTATTTATACAACAAATGATTTGAAAGAAAATGTTTAGAGGACTTAAAATATATGTCCAATAGGACAAACTACTATCGTTATAGATTAATCTACACCACGTTTAAAGTAATGAAAACCATGAGGAGTAAAGGAAAAACTTCCTAAGAAAACAATGTAAAAGTACATCATAAAATTAAAAATAATCAATTTCGAAAGAGGACGTAGTGTCAAGGAACGAGAATACTTCATTTGAGACTCGTGTAAATGTTAAAATTCATGTGAACATGAAAATTATATTCAATATACATGTAAAGATGAAGTTTGAGATCATAGACAAAGTTGAAATTACATTCAATATACATGTAAAGATGAAGTTTGACAAGCACGGAAAACAAGAAATAAACGCATTTTCTTTCTTTTGTTCTTTCTTATCAACTGAAAAAGACAGCTGTTTTGGATCCACGATATTACAGATATGGTTTTGTGGCGTTAAAGATTGGGATGGGTTGTTGGGCACATAATAACGTTGCCGTATACCAGAGTCAGAGTGTGAGTCCCAAGCACAAGAGATAACAGCAGATAAGATGACGGTGGAAAAGTAGGTTCGAGCTTTTAATGACTTCAAGAGAAATTGAAAAATCGGCTTCATGGCTATTCGATACAGTTGGTATATGTTTAAGTTCCAACGAAGGGAAGGAGACATTATTGTTGCTTAAATCATCAATACAGCCAATCCGTTGGAAGTTAAAGACAAAACAAATAAAAGAAAGAAGAATATGAAGCAATCAGGCAAAATTCTTGGTGGTACTGAAAAATCAACCCACATCTTAGAACAGTCAGTATCAGGGAATCCCAGAATATACCCTATGTAAGGAGCTGAGCTAAAAACCATATATGGAACTGAAGTCAACAAAAGTACACACGTTTAGAGCTACTGAATGACAATGGTACCTCTCTAGTGAAATATTGTCCAACCAATTAGCCATCTCCAAAGAGCTACAAGGTCCCCAATCTTAAGGAATATGACCCTTCATGTTTGAGCTAGAAGACAGTATCCAAGAGATCCATAAATAAGTTTCTCAGCATATCAAATGCGAACTTTTGTTCCATCAGAATTGGGCTCACCTCCTAGATCTGTCATGACCATAGGAAAAGAGGAAGAAATGAAAAGGACAAACCCATAACTCCCGATAAAGATTATTTGTGGATTTGTATAATTTACTATTCTGGTAGCAAGCAAGAAACTCCAAACAAAAAAATAGTGAGAGAAGGAAAATATAGTATACTAGTTTATGTTCTAAAGTCAATAAGTTGGTTATATTTAAGTAACATAATTATTCAAAAGTAATATTTATTTTATATCGATGCAAATGTATATGACAAAGTCTATGAGATTAACGTTTATTGTAAATGAAATTATCATAAAATTATAAAGTTTGAAAAACTGTAGTATTAAATATAAGATATTTAATAATAAGTGTTGATATGAGATATTGAATCTTATTTGGCTTTATTAGGATTTAATTAGAATTTAAAATCAGTTCACTTAAATTACTAAAATGTTAAAAATCTATAATAAGCTTAGGTTATAAAAGAGCTTATACTTCTTATCTAATCTTCTTTACACTACTTGCAGTTCTTAACACATTCATTTTGATATCGTTAGAGATCGAATACGCGTGCAATTGTAGTGGTTTCAATGAACCATCTCAAATATCATTTGAGAAAAAAGACAGGATTACAGATCAAGTTACGTTGCAAGGTACGATTTACAGTTATATGTATTATGTTTATGCATTAATCATATTATAGAATTTAATTAATCTTGACTTTTAAGAAATTGAAAGAAAAGGTTTTGTGTTTGTTTCACTATGCATAGGATTAGATTCTACCCTCCCAACAAGTTCCTATTATGTAGAAAGAACCATAGGTGAAGAGAGCTGAGATAAAAAAATATAAAACCATATGTTGGATGAATGGACAAAAAAAAGGGAAAAATTTACTAATCGTTAAAGATGAGCCAATATATTGTGCTCTAAAATTCTAATTTCAGCTCGAATCTCCTCCTTCAACCCATTAATGGCCCCCTTTAGCAATTCTTCTGACAGGTCAGTCAATGGTGTTGTTAACTTCTCAAACCAACTTCTATACTCAACCATTGTGCCCCATTATTGAAGTGACAGTAACTCCTCATGAGTCACCCCCCTCCTACGACAGTTACCCAGTGTATGGTTACTGTCCCCGGGATTGGGGACAGTTGACAGGACTCAATAATCCTGTCCACTAGATGTGTTTGGTTAATGTCCCTGGTTTTTTTGTCCTCTGTCTCCGATGGACAGGGATAGAAAAACTTGTCACTCGCCATTTTGAAGGACATAATCCTCTTGTCCCTGTCTCCGGCTGAAACCAACGCGTCTCTCCCAAAATTACCCCAACCCCTTTGCTGTCCGTATGGTTGCTGTTTCCAAACGCTGTAGACGGAACAGAACAGGACGGAACGGAACAGAAGCTGGAAACGGTGAGCTGTTTGGTTACGGTGGACAGAACAGAAAAATCTGTCTCCGTCTCTAGGACAGAGTGTTTGGTTGCAATGGACAGAACGAAAACATAGTGTCAATGA
>JAOSBK010000204.1:5381850-5392797 GCA_027568895.1 Erythroxylum shatona
TTTTCTACTTCGTCTGTTTTTCTTCATTCTCCGTCTGTTTTTCTACTTCGTCTGTTTTTCTTCATTCTCCGTCTGTTATTCATCAAAATCATATATGTGAAGTCATTTTGACTTAACATTTTGCCCATACCACGCAATCTGTAACGCCTCATAAGTACTTATGATCCATTTTACTACTTCCTAATATACCATTTCCGAGTTGGATACAAATCTACTAACTAATCTAATAATGTGTGTAATGTCTAGTCTAATGCACTCTGTGGCATAAATCAATGAAGTGACAATAATAAAGTACAAAATAGAGGATATATACATTCTTTTTCTTTTTCGGTGGTAGGACAAGCTTTGTTGCTCAACATGAAATAAAAAGCTAAAAGTGTATTCACTAGCTTGGAATTCTTCATATTAAACCTCTCAAGCACCTGTTCAATATATTTCTCCTGCGATAATCGCAAATTTCTAGCCTTCCTATCACAAGTAATATCCATGCCTAAAATCTGTTTTGCAGGACCTAAATCTTTCATATCAAAGGACTTAGATAAGTATTCCTTCAACCTACAAATCACTTCAGCATCTTATCCAACTATCAACATATCATCTATATACAAGAGAAGGATGACAAAATTACCACCACAAAATTTTCTAAAGTATTGCTTGTCATAAACGAATCGAACCTCTTGTACCACTATTTTGGTACTTGTTTGAGCCTATAAAGATTGTCTGACTGCTTACATACAAAGTCCTCTTTCCCTTTTACTTTGAACCCTTTCGGTTGCACTATGTGATCTCCTCGTCCAAATCGCCACGTAAGAAAGTAGTTTTTACAAAGCCCTTTAAGTTCAAGATCTAATCTAGCAATAAAACCTAATATAGTGCGTATCAACTCCATATTAACCACTGGTAAAAAGTTCTCGTCAAAATCAATGCCCTTCTTTTAATTATAACCTTTTATTAGTAACCTTGCCTTATATTCCACCAGCTTGTCACCATCTTTCTTAATTTCTTAACAGCCATCTATTCTTTAAGGTTTTCTTACTTTTAGGAAGCTTCACTAATTCATAGGTCTATTCTTCTTCAATGAGTCCATCTCCTTTTGCATTTACTTGAGCAAAAAATCTTTACCTTTGAACATTTGTGCTTTTTGCAAGTCTACCTAAGTCAATCACACAACAAAGAGGAACTAGGTGTTCATGCACAAAAAATAAAGATTTGTCAAAAATGGTTGAATGAATCAATAGTTCACACATAGGAGATGAAGATTTGTAAAAGGCGATCAAGCATAAAGATGAACTAAGTTTGCACACAAAAGTTGCACCAAAACAATAGTTACATCAATATTTAAATATAACTAAATTTAATAAGGATGAACAAAGAGCTAGTATGAATATCAATAATACAATCATAATTAAATCATCATTTTAAATAGCATTAGAAATATTGACTTAAAAAAGATGAAAGATTATTTATTATCAAAAGTTGATAGGAAAGACCACAACAGAACTAAAGAGTACATTTTTGCACCTTTGCACTATAAAGGGCAACTATGCATGGGGAGTGGCTTCATCATCAATATGAGGGAAACATTAAAGGATAGATTCATTACAATCATAAAGCAAAGAGACAAATTCATCCTCAATGTTATCATCTTTTACAACCCTCTCAACAATATATATTTGATAGGCATATCCTAAAGAAGTAGATCATCAATGTTGAGGTCTTTATCCCTCATCTTTATAGATGGCTTCATCAATTTTAAAAATTGTTAAAGAAGAGGGATAAAGACCTCAACATTGATGATCTACTTCCTTAGAACATGCCTATCAAATATATATTATTGAGGGGCCGTAAAAGATAATAACATTGAGGATGAATTTGTCTATTTGCTTTATGATTACAATGAGTCTATCCTTTAATGTTTCCCTTATATTGATAATGAAGCCACTCCCCATAAAGAATATGTCATCTTTTTGACTTAAAGGTCATACTCTCATTAAAGTATCGGTGGACCTAGAGCTTATAGTTTGTTATAGCTTATTTATGTGTTGCCTCCTTAAACATTTTGTTGGTAGTGTTAAGCTTTTGAAATTCAAATGTGGGCACTTCATAGTATGTCCTCAACTTTTTAATCTCCCTTTCCTTCACCTTCCTTAGAGTTATGAGGTCATTAGCCAAATTTTTAACATCATACATAAGTTGGTTCTGCATCTACATAGGCCTCTTTGCCTTTATAATAATTCACTTGGTACAGATGGCTATATAACTCAAGGAATATAATAAAATCATGTTAAAAATATTGAATAAAAGGTTGTGCAACACTAAAAAGATTTAGTCACACCATGTCTGTATCCCCATATTCATATATAACCAATCTATCAAGAGGAAGATGTTGTGACAAACCTATGCCCAACAGTACTAATGTAAAAAAAAGATTAAATCATTTTGACATACCACAAAAGGTAAAAAAAACTTCTTTCTAATCTTACTAGGATGCGTCAGATATTTTGTGGGGATTGGGGATGGCTAGCACTGCCTCACCAATGAAGACAATTAGAACATTAATGGTTGATTCTATAGGGATGATCTCTTAGCCTTCTAAAATATCCCTTTTCCTCTTCTTTAAAGTTGCCAACAACACTGCTTATTCCTTTTTTTTTTGTTAACTTTGTTTATAAACCTTAACAAATTTATTTTTACATCACGAAGGAAAAATTAAGGAGTCAAATATATAAAGAAAAAAGTAAAAAGGATAAAATATACATATTTCTCTATTTAAGACACTAACTTCTAAATGGACTTCCTTATCCAGCATTATAGCTATAAGGGGCAAGTAAAAGTTCTTATCTAAGAGAATTTGTGATTAGTCTCGCAACATTGCATGAATTTTATGTCTTTTCTAAAGTAAGGCTTAACATCACACAGACAGATATGAACGACCAATTACCCTCATCCTCTAGGATAAGAAACAATTTTCTTCTTCCATTAGTGGGACCCTTTGGAAGAGAGAGAGCTCTATACTTAGCATAGAATTAAGGATAATACCATTAGGAATGCTTTCTTGCAAACTTGTTTTAATGTATGAACTATAATAGCTCTAAAGACAATTAAATGTCCCAAAAGCTACAAACCATAATAAAACATGTAATTATTCCTTATGAATGGGGATACGGTTGACTCAGGAATAAGTTTGTGTCATCAAAGATACTATGGACCTTACCTTAAAAGGTAAGCCACATACTTTTCTTGAAAATCTTCCAAGTAAGCACTGATTTCTTTAGGCTTAAGAAAATATGTACTCTTAGGGTCTGAAGGTTAATGACTTGGCCAACAACTCTTTGAAATTCGCAGGCCTCAACCTTTCAATATACCCCTAGGCCTCATATGTGTTGATACTATTCGAAATTGTCTCCAAAGCCGAAGGTAGGTCATGTCCTTCCGCTCACTCAGTTAGCGTATCACTCTTTCCTTTTACATCTCGAGATCTAGTTTTTGATAAACCTTAATGAATTTGGTTAACTTGTTACTTAAGTTGTTATTAGAGTTGGACATACCTCTCGGTGAATTCTAGGTCTAAAAAAAGATCAGGTAGATTGTTTTCACAATTGTACTAAATTAAAAATGGTGATTAAGTGAAATGTAATCAAGGGATTTATATAAAGACAACCGATGTTCCAAAATGATCACGAGAAATTTGCACTTTTCATGACCTCATGCTAGAATTTTTCCAAAAAATAAGTTTCCCTCCCACTTTGTCAATACACAATAACCTATCATCATTAACTTTAAATGACGACCCTAAGTTTGCCTTAAGTTTTACAGGCGAAAGTGATGCATGGTGGCCTAATGTTTAGGTCATCAAAGTTATAGAGGACCTAACAACACTTATAGGTCCCATTTTTAAGTCAATTATAAGCCTACTACTAGGTTAGTTAAATGATTTCAAGGAATCATACCGTGTCACATTTATGGCGACATTGCCTATGTATGTCCATCAAAGTTCTAGAGGACCTAACAACACTTGTAGGTCCCATTTTTAAGTCAATTATAAGCTTACTACTAGGTTAGTTAAATGATTTCAAGGAATCATACCATGTCACATTTATGGCGACATTGCCTATGTATGTCTTGAAAAGGCCATAACTTATAATACCCATCAATTATGACATGCCTCCTCATCCACCTCTCTTTGTTGCACATACTTTCCATCCTTATTATAAAATAGGAGGGCCATTAAAAAGGTTAAAGGACTATTGACCAATGTTATGAATAACATACTGGTACCAATACCGGATTTGGGTTTGGTATCATACTATATCGATACCAATCAATACTAGGCACCGTTTCGGGTCATTTTTAAATTTATAAAATAGTCCCTAATTTTTTAAAAATGGTAAAATAATCTGTCAATATATTGTACTGTGTAATTATAATTTTACATCAACCTGCCTATATTAATTTCTATTAATCTTACCTTTTACATATTTGACATATAAATAATAATCATAATTAAATAAAAATGATTATACAAATATAAAATTAAGGATAGTGCAAAGTACTTAAAATATTACAATTTCATCATCTAATAAATAATATTATCTCAAAATATCAAATAAAATGAATAATAAAATACGCTGCGGGATTTCAGACTGGGTGTGATGATGATGATATAGAATTTAACATATTCCTCAAATATACAACAACAATAATAACAATAACAACTCAATGAAAGTCCAACTAAAACACGATAAGAGGTCCAGTAGTACGTAGCCTTACCCCTAACTGATAGAGAGGTTGTTTCTGATAAATTTATAATATAATATATATATTTTAATATAAGCACATCATATTAAAATAAAATAATAATAACTAAAAATAAAATAAAAATAGACATAAAAGATAATAATAATAATAAAAATAAATAAATAAATAAATATACATAAATAAAAATATAGAAATACATAATAAAATAAATAATACAATATATATCTAGAACAAGGTAAAGAGGAAAAATATAAGATAAAATAAGTAAATAAATACACAAACAAAAAAGAAAACAAGTACATAAATAAATCCAACAAGTCATCATAAGAAAATATTTAGGCTATGTAAGAAAATGTTTACGCTAAATAACTATGGGGAAAGTACTACATATTAAATTTTAGGCTAAATATAAGATATAAGACTCGAAGAAAAATGTTTAAAGACTTATAAAAACATGAACGACCTCTCTATGTGAGATCCTTTATTTAAAAGAAAAGAAGAAATGAAAACTTGGAACTTCATTCAATCAAATATCCGCTCAAATCGCATTAACCTTATCTCTTATTGGTACAAAGTCCTCATCATTGAAAGGAGTCTTATCACTATTATCATTCAAATTATCACCATTATCATTCAAACTCATTGTACTAAATAACATATCAATACTTTCTTATCCAAAATTATCTTCCAAATCATTTTTATCTATCAAACCTTGTTCCTAAAAAACCTAATTTTTCAAAAGATCAATATGGTCAAGGTAAATTGGATCTATAGAACTATTTGTTCTATTGAGAGTCCTAGTAAATAAATAAAATAAAATAATTAAGAAAATAGAAGAAATTATATTCCATTTAACAATGATAATAACATACCTTTCCCGAAGCTTTGAGTTGTATCGAATAAAGACCAAGTTGCTCAATCTTTTATTTTCCAATCTATACCTCTTCTTAGAATAGGTGAATTTAAATGTGTTTCAATTCCTTTTCACACCCTGTTGCACTCATACATTGACTCAAAATTTGAATTGTAAATCTATACAATTCTAAAAGACCAGTTCTACCAAGCAACCATAAGACAAAAAAAGTAATGTTATAAACTAAATAAAATGATGACTAATTTCCAACAAGTAACAAAGGTGAAAATTTTATATACATAGATTAAGCTTGTCTCTTTGACAAATAGCAGTGAACATCCTAAAATCACTAGAAGCATCTTTATAAACATCCACTTATAAGTTTAAGAAATCTTATATCATCTCACTAGTAACAATTGTTGTAATAGTTATAACATTCCCCTATTAACTTTAACTTTTTGTATAAAATTTGGTCTCAAATAGACATTAGGATTCAAAAATAGTTCAGTTGCAAATAATGACGAGCAAAGTTGTCTTTCTCATCGCTCACTGATGATTGCAAGATAAGATGTGTACAAAGAAGACTTATTTTTCATATTGGTGTTGATTACTTCCTTCACCCTCTTCATGGTATCATACAAATAACTCATTATTGTCTTCTTATCACTATTTGCTAGACAAAGTACTTAACTAAAGACTCAAAAACTTGGATTACAAATTGACACTAGGACCAAAATTTGTAATCTTCAAGTATAATTTTAGAAACTTCAACTCCAACATTAGACTTGACATATTATGATACGACCCACTTATCACTTGTAATGATTTGTCTTAACTCTTTCTTCTTCAGAACAAAACACTAAATTGATAAGAAATTAGTCGCAAACCTTATTTTAACAAGACAACACAAATTCCTACTATTAGTCAAATCCTTCCTTATTAAATTTAGGTCCCATGCATGATTATAAATAAACTTGATCACTTTCTTTGCTTTTTGCACAGTCTTATCAATGACAGAAAAATATCTAGCATCTCCTATATTTTCTAACATCAAGTCAATGCAATGTGCAGCATAAAAAGTCTAATAAAATAAATTAGACCTGTTTTGCAATCTTTTCCCAACTGCTTTATAAGCAAAGTCACTATTAGTAATGAACCGAAAAATATTTTCTGACCCAACTTCACTTGCAACTTCATCAAATATCTGAAACAGAGTATCAACATTTCTAACAAGGCCAGATGCATCAATATACTTCAAAAATATTGTCCCTTTAGCAGAATAAACTACAAAATTGATAATAAGTTTATGTCTTCTATTTGTCTAACTATCACTTAAGATTAAAATCCATAAGTTGCCCAAGTTATTCTTCTTTCATATAAATAACTGTTTATTTCATAAATAGAACTGCTTAAAAGTTTACCTCTATAGTCATCAATTGAAGGAGCTTTACATCTTGAAGCATAAGAGGTAATAACATCCACCATATGCTAGTAATAATAAGGCTGGACAACATTAAATGATACACCTAAATCATACCACCATCTAGCCATTACCATGTCCACATTTTGAATCATTTCTTTAGATTGTAAGGCACTACGAATTGAAGATTGAGCTTTAGGAGTTGTTTATAATGAGTTAAACACTTGTCTTCTTCTTTTCCTTGCATTAGGTGCAACATTTCCTTCTTGTTGGGTAGGAATACCATGACCTTCAACATCCCCACTATCTTCCCGACCATATAAAAAAGAACTTCCACTACCAATTTTGTTGTTTATCCTTTGTCTTCTATCTTTTTCATACTGATACTCTTCAAGTAAAGTCTTCATTTGATATTTCACATAATGACTCACCTTTTTACAAGGCTTTACTTCACCTTTGATCCCAACTAAATGCTTCTTTAATCTAATAATTCTCCCACCTTTCAAATTCTTGTTCTAATACACACAAATTGTATAGTTCTTCATTCCAAGAACCAATCTCGCATGAGCCAAGCTGGATCATCAAATCTTCCTTAAATTGTTGAATTATTAGGAGTATTTGAACTCTCCTCCATTTATCTAGAAAATAAACGAAGACAAGTGTCAAAATTAAATTAATAAATTCATATTAAAAAGTATAATTTTTAAATATAATATCATTACAGAACTATAAAATTTATAATCAATTATAAGCATATCCAGATTCTATATAGTCTTTATCTTACATCTTTCTTTATGGTAACACATATTGCAAAAATGACTTTTCTTTATGATAATATACATCGCAAAAATTATTTAAACACTTACAATTTCACATTCTGTTGACTAATGAGTGTTCTCTTATAAATTCACATACTATTTTCTACTATGTATTCAACTATCCATAAGATAAGATGATGAATGTGAATTTGTTACCCATAAGACAAGATTAATATTTGTAATATTATTTCCTTATGAAAACAATGAATAATATAAAATGCAAACATTTAATTTTGTTCACTTAATTACATATATTAAATGATTTAATTATATATTAAATCTTATATTTAAATGATTAATCATATGTTAAATATCTTTTATATACAAACAATAATTAGTAAGTTGTTTCATATAAAAATTAACAATTTAATAATTTAATGACTTAATTTTGATCTCATTTTTATAATTATTAAAATAACAAATAATATGACATGTTCTTGAATTATACATAATTCAGAATACCTAAATGTTCTTCCATAATTCATACATAATATAATTTTGGTCTCATGTCTTTATGAATTCAAAATATCTAAATGTTATTGAACGGTATATAATTCATACAACTAATTCCAACTTTAAAGCTCAAATTGTCCAATGCAGATTTTAAATCATTCGCAAATCACAATGCACACATGATATAATCAAAATACAATATAATTGCAATCCAAAGCAAAAACAAGCAACCTAAAATACATAAGAAATCAAACAAATTGCAACCAATTTAATGAGGGTTGTAGGTTGGGTCAAGTCGATTCGACCAGAAGCAAATGAATCTAGAATTTTGGATTTCGCACTCTACTGTACTAGGGAGTTAGGGATGGAGTCACTAGACACATAGGAAAGTAACAACCAATGAGCATGAACAGCGACAGTGGACACGAGCAGCAGCGACAGTGACTAGTGAGCAGTCCTCAGTTGTAGCGAGGCAGCAATAGCAAAGATACTATAGTCTCGCAGTGGAGGGAGAGTGAAGACTTAGGGGGTGTTTGGTTGATGGGTTTAGGAAGGGACTAATGGGTAAGGAATAAAAAGTGAGTAGTTGGTTGTTGATTATCATTATAGGGGCAATAGTTTGATATCCTAATTTTAGGAAATCCTTCATACCCTCCATTTTAATTTGCAATCAATTTTTTTCATTTTAATAATGAACTTTTTTGATGATATCACTTATAATGAAATTGATGTTTATAACTTGCTCTATGTAAGTGTGAATGTTTATTATTTAATAAGATTATTTTTTAGTCAAGGGTAAAAAAGTCATATGAAATAATTGATTCATTTTGATTGTATTTCAAACAGTGTAATTGAATTCAATTCTAATATTATAGGGTTTGTTCCAAACAGTATAAATTGAATTCAATTCTATCTCATTAATGTAATTGAATGAGATAGAATTGAATCCAATTCGTTTTTTTTGAAGGAATAGAACCATTTCATTAATCAAATGAAGAATTGGATGATAACATCTGAAACAACCTCCTAAGAAACAAAAGGGGAGAATCTAATGGATGTTCTAGCAAGTTGATGAGCAACTCCATTCAAGTTTCTTCGAATCCATTGAACTTGTACATCCGGTCTAGACTCAAGAATAAGCAAACAATCTTTAACAATCAATCTTAGCTCAGAAACATCAAGAGAATAAGAGGACAAAGCAAGAAATAAATGTTGGCAATCTGTAAAAATAAAGTCTTAATCATGAAAGTGAGACTTTGCATGTAATAGCGCCTCACGCAAGGTAATTGCCTCTGCGACAGCAGCACTTTTAACACCTTCTTGGTAACCAGATATAGTTTTGATAAAACCACCTTTAGGATCTTCAAAGACCACCGCAAAACTTGTGAAATCCTCCTGCTAAAATGTTGCAGCATCAAGAAATGCCTACCAATGAGAATTGTCTAGATTAATGATGCCATTTCCAGCACCTTGTTGTCCGCCAATCTGGTGCAAAGAAGCAGCAGGGGGCTTCAACACATTCCAGTCCTGCCAGTTCTGCAGATGGGCAATCGCCACTTGAACTAGCTACTGCACTGTCGTTACTTTTTAGGACCAGCACAGATCATTTCCGCTCCACCATATGTACCAATAAATCATAACAAAATAGGCAGCTTTCTCCTTGCCCAAGGATAAACAAATCTGCAAAAATATCTCAGCAAAAAAAGAGTCCAAAGGTGGCAATTCCAAACCAGCAACTCTCCAAACTTCCATTACATAAGGACATTATAGGAATAAATGATCCATAGTTTCTTGTATAGGACAAAATAAGCAATTCTCATTAACTCCAACATTCTGGCTTCTCATATTCATCTTCATTGGTATGTCATTTTTAGCCGTTCTCCACATGAAATCACAAACCTTGAGTGGAACTTCAAGCTTCCATATTTTACACCATACTTCTCTATTAGGGTTCTGGTTATTAACCATGGATGAACTCCTGCTAACATGATAGTCGGATTTAACTATATAATTACCCCTCTTCTCAAAATGCCATAGCATTGAATCTTCCACACTATGAACACTAAGTGGTATAGTGAGAATAGCATGAACGTCACTAGATGACAAATATTCCATGAGTAACCCAATATTCCACCTTTTACCATCATTTTCTAGGAAGTCACATACCTTCCAAAATCTATTCACAAACATATGCCCATCTTCCACAACAAAACTGCCTTGCTTAGAAATTCATGGATCCAAACCCACAAGAATACTCCTGCCATTGCCTACTCTCCATCGAGACCCCAATCACCACAAATCAATCGAAGCATGGATAGTAGACCAAATAAAGCTTGGATTATTGCCTTTTCGTGCTTTTAGAAAATCCCCAATGGGAAATATTTAGCTTTAAACATCCTGTAAAACAAAGTATTTTGTTGCGTAAGGAGGCGCCACCCTTGTTTACCCAACATAGCCAAATTGAAATGCCGCAAGTCTCGAAAACCCATCCCGCCTGCATACTTCGGAGCACTCATACGATCCCAAGCAATCCAATTGATAACCTTACTGGCTTCTTTCTTACAGTTCCTGTAACACCCCACTCCCGAGTGACCCAAACCCGATATCGTTTGTGATATCCGAGTCTGTGCCCCGCGAGGGTGGCG
>JAOSBK010000204.1:5407302-5424227 GCA_027568895.1 Erythroxylum shatona
AGAAAAATGATATGTATTGATGACTGAGAGTAAGGTAGGCTCTTGAAAACCTACTGGTGTCATTTACATTTCAATACCAAAAACATGCTTTCCTCATTGCTATTCGCTTTACATTTCCAGATTGCTTTGATTCTATCAAATTTGGTATCAAAGCAACGATTCCCCTGTGTGTAATTTCCACGTTAATCATGAATTCGGCGCATCCGAAAACCCGAATGGAAACCCATGTCGAACAGCTTGAAGATGATGTTAAAGGCATTAACGCCAACGTGACATTTTGATTACCCAACTCCAGGAAACACAAACCAATATTCAACTGATACTCCAAAACCAAACCAATCAGAACAGCCCCTCAATCCACTTGGGAGAATCCAGCCTTTCCAAAACACCTACTACAACCTTGGGCGACAAAACCAACACCACCCAAAATGAACACCTCAACCCCGAATTACTTGACCCACTATCATTTATTCAATCTTCGGCAGAAAAGGTTCTAGAAAGGGACAAATACCCTAGGAAATTTGAGCTCTCTGTTTTTGATGGGGAAGATGCGGATTCTTGGATTTTTTGGGCTAAGCGTTATTTCACCATAAACCGCCTAACTGAAGTTGAAAAACTGGAGGCTGTCGGTGTGTGTTTTGAAGGAGAGGCATAGGCTTGGCTGCGTTTTGAGGAACGTAACAGATCTTTCTCTAATTGGGAAGAGCTTAAGACGCAGATATTGCAACGTTTCGTCGGACTTCAGGATGACACACTGTTACATCATTTTTTTGCGGTTAGGCAGACGGGCACCGTGACAGAGTATCGGTCCCAATTTGAATATTTGGCGGCTTCGATGAGTGCTTTGGAAGAAGAAACTATGGCAACGAATTTTATGCATGGATTGCAAGAGAAGATTTGGGCTGAGTCGCTGGTTTTGAATCCCCGTTCATTGAAAGATATTATCGATACAACAAGCCGGATCGAACGTAAGAACCAGATACTGGGGGCAACAGGTGGCCCAAAGAATCAAAGAGAGGTAACACCCGTCCAACACAAGCATGACTCCAAAACCTACTTGGACTAAATCTTATAACCCACTGACCCAAAAACCCTTTCCACATGCCAACCCAAACCTAGCTACACCAGCCCAAACACAATACAAGACAATAACCACAGATTTTTCTAAACAACTCTCCCTCACAACACCACCAAAATTTCGGAAGTTGACTCCAGTAGAGGCTCAATCAAAAAGAACTCAAGGGTTGTGTTTCCAATGTGATGAGAAATGACATTTTGGCCATAGGTGTCCTCAAAGAGAGTTAAATGTCTTGCTAGTGAGTGAGGAAGAAGAGGGGGATGAGATTGTAGAAGGAACAGAAGACCCAGTTGATGACGTCTTGAAAAATGTGGAGTTGTCTCTTAACTCTGTAGTGGGATTATCGGAGCCTCGTATGTTGAAATTGAAGGGAGTAGTGCACGAAATAGAAGTCGTGGTGCTTATTGACTGTGGAGCAACACATAACTTTATTTCAACTAGGGTAGTAGAGACTTTGTAGATTCCTATTCATGAGACTTCACCCTATGGGGTAGTGATCGGTTCTGGCAAGCAATTGAAGGGGAGGGGCGTGTGTAAGGGAGTGATCCTTAAACTGCAGGAGCTTACCATCGTCGAGGATTTTTTGCCGTTACCTTTGGGAAGCACGGACGTTATACTGGGATTGAAGTGGTTGGCAGCATTGGGAGAGACGAGGAATGACTAGAACAGGTTAACAATGTCGTTTGAAGTTGGGGGAATGACAATACAACTTAAGGGGGATCCTAGTTTGACGACGGCAATGGTTTCTTTGAAGACCATGATGAAGGGATTACAATAGGAAAAATCAGGGGTAATGATTGAATTAATGAGTGCTGTAGTACAAACACAGGAAATCCAGGGCCAAGAAGAACCATTAGTTTAGCAGTTGTTGAAGGAATATTTCGATGTCTTTGATATGCCGAAGGGATCGCCGGTGCGTGGGAATGAGCACGCCATTGTGTTGAAGGAGGGCTCCGGGCTGATTAATGTGTGACCATATAGATATCCGCATATTTAGAAGGAGGAGATAGAGCGATTAGTAGCTGAAATGCTTGAGGCTAGGTTGATCCGACCTAGTGTTAGTCCTTTTGCAAGTTCGGTGCTGTTGGTGCGAAAGAAGGATAGCAACTGGAGGTTCTGCGTGGACTATCGTGCACTGAATCATGCCATAATTCCAAATAGTTTTCCAATACCCAACATTGATGAGTTGTTGGATGAACTTCATGGCGCGAGAAGGTTCTCCAAACTCGACATTAAGTCGGGCTACCACCAGATTCGTGTCAAGCCAAAGGATGTGCATAAAATAGCCTTTCGCACTCACGAAGGGCATTACGAATTCATGGTGAACGCACCGGCTACTTTTCAAGCCCTTATGAATAGTATTTTTAATGATACATCCAAACACAAAATATAACAATTCAGATGGAGTTTAACAACACAATTCAAATAGAGTAAAAGAAGTCATCATTATCATTTAAGCAAAGGTTCATAATAATCTAAGAACGATGTCTAATGGCCATTAAATTAGAAGCAATATTATCACGAATAGTTGCTATCTCTCGAATTCTTGGTTCTTCAACGCTTTCTTGTATAGAGTTAATTTCAACATCTTAAAATATACCTGAAGGTATAAATTCATGATCTTGATTGATGATGTTAAAAAGCTAGGTCGCCAATTGTGATTTTTCTAATATGGTTATGCAACGCAAAAGATGCACAAATTATTCTATTTTGATCCATCAATGAGTACTTAGGCATTTTTTTCAATATTTTTTATCGAGCCTTAAAAACACTAAAAAGCCCTCTCAATACAACTTTTTAATTTGTAGGATAATTTCCTTGAATTTAGGATCTTTTGGTACAAGTATATGTATATTCTTTGAAAATCCATCTATAGCACTTAAAACTTTTTAAAAAACTTTACTCACAATTTCACCAGAATGTTAAAAGCACTAGTTAGGCGCACCTTTACTTAGGACATACACGAATAAACTCACATTTTCTAAAATTGACATCCTATTTGAAGGGTTCAAACTATAATTGTTTTTCAAAACTATGCTTAATTGACGAAATATATTAATTCATCCTAAATGTATTAAAACATTATTTTTCATGACTATTCAATTATTTGTTCATTTATAGCTTTCTTATTAGATAGGAAGTCATGCATAGTCCTTTATATATATAGTTCAAAAAATACACTTCTATATAACCCACAACATTAGCCACCAAATTTCAAAACTCATTCTCATTGTCTAAAAATTGTTTAATTTGCAGAAGTTAAATAACATTATCATTCATACCTACAAATTAACAAGTAAAATTATATTCTAAATAAATAAAACACTTATATGTCTAAATATAAAGAAATAAATAATATAACATGTAATAAAATTATGGATTACCAATAAAATAACATAATATAATAAAATAATTTAACCAAGTTCATAGTGTATCAAAGCATGTCATGTCAACATAAGTGCACAATTTATAAGAACAATAAACTAAACATAGCAATGCATAGAAACTATGTTTAATGCTTTTTATGTTCCTCATGTTCATACATAAACTTTGTGTATTCAACTCTCTTTGTATCATTTGATAAATCGAAAAAAAGGACCTTTGCAGATCTTCTATTAACTTGCAAACAAAGTAAAATTCAGGAGTACCAACCTCTAAACTAGGCAAAGTATACAGTTTTCTTAAAAAAATTGCAACATCATGATATGACATACCAGCACCAGTACTCTGTGATGCACCAATAGTCATCATGTTCAATATTTTAAAAATGGAAGTATCGATCTCCATTGTTACACTTTATCCCTCTTAAATGAATTGCATCATATTGTCAAGCCTTTCATACACTGCTACAGATCCTTTTACCTTTTTAGTGGAATCAGTTCTTGCACTCTTGTTACTTTGTGAACTATCACTCTCCATATCCTTTTGCATCTTCTTCTGTCACTCGCTTCGTCATACGTAACTTAAGGGGTAGCAACAGGAGTAGATGTAGGGTAGGGGTAGGTTTTCTCCACACTTCTTCTCAATCACCAGTTACATGGTAATTGTTTAGACCACAGTCTCATCCATATTGTCATAATCATGATAGCCTGATGGTTGACTATGAGGTGGAGAAAGAACATATACTTTCTCAAATTTTTGTTGTCCTTTTGGAGGGTTGACCACAATATAAAATATAATATTTCCTCGAGACAAAAATCCAAAATGTTTATCCAACTTACATTCAAGCTCAGGATCAAGCCCTTCCTCTTTAAATATTTTAAAATTGATGTTTTATTATAAAAATATATTTAACTTAAATATAAATTATTTAACTAATTATTTAGTATTAAAGTAAAGGAAAAAAACTTAAAATGGGGGGACAAAGGTTAACTTTAATCTTCAAAGTCCACCACTCCTCACTGGCACCGATTGTTTCTTTGTCATAGTCTCATCTTAATCATGTTTCTTTCCTTTTCAACTGTTTCTAAAGATCTTTTCAAGTTCTTATCCAATCAAAATTATTTTTAAGTTTATTTTTATCTCACGGTAAGTTGGTTGCTTTGTGAAACTCTTCATTCACTTTTTTCATGATAACCTTTGACAAATAACTTCACCATATTTTCTTACTCCTTTGAATATATTGGCTACAAATGTCACAAAAGAAAATAAGTTTTTTTTGGCCAACGAATCTTACCTATATCATTCTCCCCTTGACTTTCTTCTTTCTTTCCTTTTTAGGATGCTACCTAATTATACAAAAATGAAACAAGATTATATACTAGTCAATCAATTTGCAATTAGTTTAACTAATTAGTTAGTTTTACCAACTTGAATGTATGATTACAACAAGCCAAGTTTTTTTCATCATTAAACAAAAACAACATAAAAAATTATCATCATACAAGAACCTAACATTTATAATAAAACAAATAAAAATTATATAAAATGATAATAAATGACTTTATTTCTATTGAGGAACTAGTCCGCAATGCATATTCATTTATATACTTAAGTAATAGTTAAAAATAAAAATAAGTCTCACCCTTTCACGTCACTTATAACTGTAATTTTCAATGAAAATTACCCTAATCAGCTTAAGAACTCTATGGATATTATCACCAAAATACCACAAACTTGCAAAATATTGAATACAAAGGTATTTTCCTATCCAATAAGAAGGAAGAGGACAAATTTACTATAAAAGATGTCACTAGTTGGAATCTGATCAATGTATACCGATGAGGTTAGTCGTCGTAACATTCAATTACTTGAGAGGACAAACTTACAAAGCAAGAGCGGTATCTCCAAGTTTTACAGAGGAGGATTGCACCCAATTGCAAACAGGAATTTGAGAATAGTGCTTAGTTGCAAGAGTTTGAACAAAGTTCTTTCTCTTTTTCTCTCTCTCTCCAAACATCTAAAATGTTGATCCAACTTACATTCAAACTTAAGTTCAAGCCCTTCATCTTTAAATATTTTAAAATTGATGTTCTCCAATAAAAAATATAAATAACTTAAATATAAATTATCAAGACCTTGCAATTGAGCATTATTATCAAATTCTTGTTTATAATTAGGGGCAATCCTGCTCTGTAAAATTTGGAGACACTACTCTTGCTCCGTAAGTTTGTCTTCACAAGTATTAAACGTTATATCGGTTTACCTCATCAATATACGTCGATTAGATTCCAACCAGTGACATCTTCTCTAGTAAGTTTGTCTTCTCCCTTCTTATTGGATGAGAGGATACCTTTGTATTCAATGTCTTGCAAGTTTGCAGTATTTTGGTGGTAATGGATTTGAAGTTTGCAGATTGATTGAGGTGATTTTTTTTTAGAATTACAACTATAATTGAGGTGGAGGGGTGAGACTTTTTTTTTTTACTATTACTTAAGTGTACACATGAGTATGCATTGCATATTAGTTCTCCAGTAGAAATATGGTCATTTATTATCACTTTATGTGGTTTTTATTTGTTTTATTATAAATATTATGTTCTTGTATGATGATGTTTTTGTTTAAAGTTGAAAGGAACTTGGTTTGGTTATGATCATGCATTCAAGTTGGTAAAACTATCTAACTAGTGAAAACAATTACAAAATGATTAATTAGTATATAATCTTCTTTCATCTTGTATGATTAGATGACACCATCCCGAAAAAGAAACAAAGGAGAAAGTCAAGGAGGAAATGACATAAGCAGGATTTGTTAGCTAAAAAAAACACTTCTTACTTTTTGTAACATTTGTAACTAATATATTCAAAGGAATAAGGGAAAACATGGTAAAATTATTTGTCAAAGCTTACCATGGAAAATATAATTACCAACAAAGCGTATCTCATCTGTTCGATTAGATTCCAACCAGTGACATCTTCTCTAGTAAGGTTGTCCTCTCCCTTCTTATTGGATGGGAGGATACCTTTGTATTCATTGTTTTGCAAGTTTGCAGTATTTTGGTGGTAATGGATTTGGAGTTTGCAGGCTGATTGAGGTGATTTTTGTTGAGAATTACAGCTATAAGTGAGGTGGAGGGGTGAGACTTTTTTTTGACTATTACTTAAGTGTACATATGAGTATGCATTGCAGATTAGTTCTCCAGTAGAAATATGGTCATTTATTATCACTTTATATGGTTTTTATTTGTTTTATTATAAATATTATGTTCTTGTATGATGATGTTTTTGTTTAACGTTGAAGGGAACTTGGCTTGGTTATGATCATGCATTCAAGTTGGTAAAACTAGCTAACTAGTGAAAACAATTACAAAATGATTAATTGGTATATAATCTTCTTTCATCTTATATGATTAGATGACACCATCCCAAAAAATAAACAAAGGAGAAAGTCAAGGAGGAAATGATATAGGCAGGATTTGTTAGCTAAAAGAAACACTTCTTACTTTTTGTAACATTTGTAACTAATATATTCAAAGGAATAAGGGAAAACATGATAAAATTATTTGTCAAAGCTTACCATGGAAAAAGGTGAAGGAAGAGTTCACAAAACAACCAACTTATCATGGGATAAAAATAAACTTAAAAATAAGTTTGATTGGATGAGAGCTAAATGAGCTCTTTGGAAATAGTTGAAAGAGAAAGAAACAGGATTATGATGAAACTATGACAAAGGAATAATCGATATCAGTGAGGATGGTTGACTTTGAAGATTAAAGTTACCCTTTTTCTCCCATTTTAAGTTATTTTTTTACTTTAATGCTAAATAGTTAGTTAAATAATTTATATTTAAGTTATTTGTATTTTTTTATAGGAGAACATCCATTTTAAAACATTTTAAGAGGAAAGGCTTGAACTCGAGCTTGAATGTAAGTTTGATCAACTTTTTGGATATTTGGCCTAAGGAGAGATTATATTTTGTGTTGTGGTTGACTCTCTACAAGGATAATAAAAAGTTGAGGAAGTGTATGTTCCTTTTCCACCTTATAGTCATAATGCTTATCATCAATAGTTAGACTATTATGACCATAACAATATGGATGAAACTAGTTGTCTAAACAATTACCATGTGACTAACGATTGGGAAGAAGCAAGAAGAGAACCTAACCCCGTCCCTACATCTACTCCTGTTGCTACCCCTTAAGCTACATATGATGAATGGAGTGACAGAAGAAGATGCAAAAGGGTTTTGGAGAGTGATAGTTCACAATATAACAAGAGTGCAAGAACTGATTCCACTAAAAAGGTAAAAGGACCTGTAGCAATATATGAGAGGCTTGACAATGTGATGAAATTCATTCAAGAGAAACATAATGCAACAATGAAGTTGAATACTTCCCTTATGAAAATGTTAAACATGATGACTATTGGTGTATCACAAAATACTGGTATTGGTGTGTCACATTATGATGTTACAAATGCTTTGAAAAGTTATGTACTTTGCCTGGTTTAGAGATTGGTACCCCTGAACTTTACTTTGTTTACATGTTGACTGAAAATCTGCAAAAGCCTATTTTTTTCAATTTACCAGAAAATACAAAGAGAGTTGAATACATAAAGTTTCTATGCATTATTATGCTCAGTTAATTGTTCTTATAATTTGTGCACTTACGTTGACATAATGTGTTTTGATACATTATAAACTTGGTTAGCTTATTTTATTATATTTTGTTGGTAATCTATAATTTTATTATGTGTTATATTACTTATTTCTTTATATTTAGACATATAAGTGCCTTGTTTTTTATAATATAATTTTACTTGTTGATTTATAGGTATGAATGATAATGTTATGTGACTACAAATTAAGCAAATTTTGGATAATGAGAATGAGTTTTGGAATTTGCTGGCTATTGTAGCGGGTTATATAGATGTGTATTTTCTGAACCATATATACAAAGAAACCGTGCAAGACTTCCTATCTAACAGGAAAGCTGTGAATGAATAAATAATTGAATAGTCATGAAAAACGGTGGTTTAATACATTTAAGATGAATTAAAATACATCTCATCAATTATGCATGGTTTCGAAAACAATTATTGTTTGAGGCCTTCAAATAAGATGTTAATTTTGGAGAAAATGGGTTTATTCGTGTATGTCCAAAGTAAAGGTGCTCCTAATATATATACCCAATAGCGCTTTCAACATTCTGGTGAAACTGTGAGTAAAGTTTTTAAAGAAGTTTTGAGTGCTATGGATGGATTTTCAAGGGATATACTCATATCAAAAGATCTTGAATTCAAGGAAATTCTCCTACAAATTGTTAATGGTGTTAGATATATGCCACATTTTAAAGTAATTGAATATGTGCCCTCTCCTGCTTCATTATATTTTTATCATTTTATGATTATTGTTTTATATTAAGATTATATTGGAGCTATTGATGTTACACATATACCGATAATTGTTGCAGAGGAAGATCAAATGCGATATAGAGGATAGAAATGAATAGCGACTACAAATGTATTCGCAGCATGTGACTTTGACTTATTATTTACATATGTTTTAGCGATTGGGAGGGATCAACACATGATTCTCGTATTTTCCTTAATGCAATCCGAGACACAAATTTGCAAAACCACCAACAAGTAATTTTAAGAATTATAGGATTTGCTATTCATGATGTAGACATTTTAGGATATCATTCATACTAATTATATTGCCTCTATAAACATTCAGGTAAATATTACTTGGCTAAAAAACGCTATTCGGAAATAGAAAGATATTTGACACCTTATCCAAAGACAAGGTATCATCAATCGGGGTTTCATGATGCAAATTCAAGAAGATATCGAAATTTTTTTAATTGAGCTAATTCATCATTAAGAAGTTGTATTGAGAGGGCTTTTGGAGTTCTTAAAGTTCGATGAAAAATATTGAAAAAAATGCGATAGTGTTCATTGATGGATCAAAATAGAATAATTTGTGCAACTTTTGCATTGCACAACTATATTAGAAGAAGCAAAATTGGCTTCCCGACTTTTAACATTATCAATCAAGATCTTGAATTTATACCTCCAGATGTATTTCAAGATGTTGAAGTTAACTCTATACAAGAAGGCATTGAAGAACCAAAAACTTGAGAAATGACAACTATTTATGATAATATTCCTTTTAGTTTAATAGCAGTTAGATGTCATTTTTAGATTATTATAAAATTTTGCTTTAAATGATGATGCTGACTTCTTTTGCTTTATTTGAGTGTATTTGTGTTTATTATATTTTGTGCTTGGATTTATCATTATCTATGAATTTTTTTGGGTGATTTATAGTCATGATTTTATTTAAGCATTCCTCCACTCTTTCCTCTTATAGTTAAACAATTAAAAAACATACTTAAAGTGTTTAGAAATTCACCTTAACAATAAGTTATTAGTTCAACAAAATATAGGAAAAATAAGCATTATTACAACTAAGTTGTCATAAGACATAGGTTAGTGATAAATCAGTTAATATACTAGAAAAATGAATTTCAACTTGATTAATATGGAAAAAGAAAGTTGTTGTTGTAGTAGTAGTAATAGTAATAATAATATTAATTTATTATTATCATTATTATTATTATTATTATTATGATGACGATGATGATGATGATGATGATTATTATTATTATTATTATATGTTCTATTTTTATTAGAGTTATGAACTTACTTTTTGTGAAATTAACAATAACAATAACATCCAGTAAAAATCCCGTTGAGATGTGATGTTTGAGGAGATTTAGTAGTACGCAATCATACCCCTAACTAGTTGAGAAGTTGTTTTCAAATAACTTACATGAAGTAAATAAAAATGAAAATAAAAACAATAAATAACAAAAATAAAACAATAAAATAAAAATAAATAATAGTAATGAAAAATACTAATTAAAATGATAATAAAAATATATAATAAAATGGTTAAAATATTTAAAAATTTAAACAATAAATAAATTCAACTAATAATAGATAAAATAAGTAAAAATAAATTAAAATAAATTAAAAAATAAAGAAGATATATAGTAATACTAATATTAATTATCTAAAGTCTAAATTCTTATAAAAATATTAAAAAAATTAAGATATAATATTTATGTACTTATCATAAGTTATTTTTTACATAAATATAGTAGAGCTTGGTCTTCAAAGTCATCTTTTTGACTTGGAAGTTGGAAAGCTTCTCTTCAATGTACTTAGCGAGTTACTTTCCTGTGTTATTTTGCAAGAGCTGTGACAGTATTAACTCTGGTATCAACATGCATAGCGCAGTGTACTGAAGGATTGATTTTGATGTTAAAAGGCTGATTAGAGAAGAGATCCAAGGATCCTGATAGATATAGCTGAGAAAATTTTCATGGACAGTTGCATTTTCGGTGGTGTGAATCTGAAAATGTTTGTGAGCGCCTACAGTTTAGAAGGACATAAGCATTGGCAGCAGTTGAATATTTTGATAATGTTACTTTCTACGCTTACTTTGCAAATCAACCAGACCATCCTCCGTAGTGGGTGACATTGCCAGTTGGACTATGCCTGTCTAATCATGCACCGTTTTTAGTCATGGCCTAGTACTGATCATGCACAGTTTTTGCCTTTTGCCTTTTGGTAGAATCTATCTAGTACCAACAAAGCGTATTCAACTAAATTCGACTTCACAAGTATCGCTTACTCAAGAAGCTCCGTATACTTCCTTGGTGGATGCATTGTTACGGCTGTCTCTTCCTATAATGGTAATAAGAATAAGAATGAATATAATAAAAAATAAAAATAAATATTATTATTATAATTATGATGGTCGGTTAAGAGAAAGAAATGATTATCATTACTATTGATTGATTTGTAAAAAATATTGTAATTAATTAATTACAAAATGAATTATAGTTTAATTAATGAATAAATTATGTTTTAATTAATTACAATATTTTAATTAATGAATAAATTATATTTTAATTAATTATATTGTAATTAATTAATTAATAATACTATTTTAATTAATTAAATTTTAATTAATTAATTAATTACAATATTTTAATTAATAATTATATTTTAACTAATTAATTAATTACAATATTTTAGTTAATTATAGTTCAATTAATTATTTAATTAATTTCACCATAAATTTAATTATTGAAATTAAAGCTTTATTTACGAAGTTATTTGGCTCATAATTATATTTCGATACTTTTCTCATTTCTACCTTTTATCTATCCTCTATATATCAAAAAATTAAAAACATAGCAATCACTCTCATTCTTCCCTCTTATTCTTCTAGATTATGAAAGGAATGAAGGATTGTCTAAAATCAAATAATGAAACTCTTATATCTTCGATGATAAATTCATATCAAACATTCATTTTCATTCTATATTTATACCCCCTTTTCTCATACCCTAAAACCAGCACTCCCTATCAGTAAGACCTTAAAGCAAAGCTCATGGAAAGTGAATGAGCAACACACTTGCAAAACCACAATCACGTGGACTGTGTAGTAGCCGGAGCACCGGACCCTTCTTTAATTTCATTTCAGCCAATTTTAACGACATATCTATATAAACTCATGTAAATGTATAAATAAAATTTAATGGAATGAATAAGAACTGAATAAATGAAATAAAGAATCTGATCATACTGTTAATCAAAGAGTGTGGTCAACTATATAATCTGATACTGTTAATCAAAGAGTGTGGTCAACTTTCATTGACGTGATTGATGTCTAACTTATTCCTGTTGAGTCCCATCGATGTGATTGTTACCAAATTCCTAGGTTTGCGTAGATCGGGAAACAATTGCTGAGATTCGATAGAGATATTGCTTAATAATATCTATGTTTCAATAATTCTATTACAGGGTCAATGCACTGAGGACGTGTTGTCTAAATCGACCACAACATTTTTTAGATTTAGATAAACTTTTATGTAACCTATTAATAGCATCTTAAAGTTTACATTAATTAAATTTTTATTAATTTCTAATAATTACTATTATCTTCAGTTATGTTGTTCTATAATTAAATAATTTAAATCAATCAAGCATTAACTTAATTTTAATAATAGTTTCTTTCAACATTAATTAAAGTTGTAATTTAAATTTTAATATTTTATTAAAATTTTAAATAAGATTTACCGTTATTATTATTATTACATTCTATTCAAATTACAATATATTATTTTAATTTCTTTGGTAAGTGAATAATATTGAAAATAAGGATTATAATTTGTTTACAACTTTTTAATGGTACGTTTCACCTGACCTTAGATATGCATATCCAAACAACATCATGGTTTTCATTAAATGCATTCGCACTTGTCCAAATTTATAAACATTAAAATAAGTTTTCTTACGTGATAACTAAAATGAAAGTACTAAAAATGACATCGAAAATTAAATTAGAAAATTTAAAATTTAAAATTTAAAAGTTTGAATTAATATTAGTCTATTATATAATATGTTAAAATTTGAATAAAATTAAAAAATTCAAAATATAATTAAAAAATTGTATTTATCCATTAAAAAATTAAGTTTAACTGAAAAATACTTTAAATGAAAATTAATTGAATTATAAAAATTTATTAATTAATAAAAATTGACTGAATAATTAATTAATTAATTAATTTTTAATAACAAAAATTATTAGAATAAAACGAACAAAAAATTTAAAATTTTAATTTTTTAATCATTCACTAAAATTTAATAATTTAAAAACCTTGATCCCGTTACATCGTCTCCTACAATTTGTTGCATTTCTAATATATTTGCAGTCATAGTTTATCTTCTTGCGTTCGTTAATCGCATCTGCTGTCGATCTTCATCACACCATCTATTCCAACTAATTATGTCTCTGACAATAATCGTTTTTCCACTCATTAGACATGGTCGTTTAAATTTATTGAAACTGATTCAAACCCAATTCCAGTTTAGATTTAGGATAAAATATTGTATGTTTAGTCAATCATATTCGAACTTCCTGAACTCAGCCATGCTGAGTTGACGATACTCTTCTCTATTTCATCCATTCACGTCGTCTATTTCTTTTCCATCATGCAAATTATCGCTTAAGAGGTAAGTAACAGAGTGTGAATTCCTCAGCAGAGAACTTTACTAACTTTTTCCATTTCCACCGATTTTTGCAAGGTTATGTTATCTTGCAAACCTTTCCTTTTTCATTTTCAATGACTTTTACAATGTTAGCTTCCAAATTTAAGCATTACTTTTAGTACATCTCTGTGCATGTAGATCACGTATATATAATGTAACGAGAATCCAAATTTTCCTGCGTGAAATGATGCCATCTTTTTTGTTTATTGGGATATTATTAGGTCTTTACTCTAGTCCTAATGAAGCTTTGACATGTAGGTTAACTCCATCAAACCCGTACCTAGTCGCACATACTATTACGGTAGATAAGTCAGGCAAGGGAAAATTCTCATCTGTTCAAAGTGCCATTGACTCGATTCCTGTCGAAAATGCTGAATGGATACGCATTCAAATATCTCCGGGAACATACAAGTAAGTGATTAGCATGAAACTCTTCTCGTTTATGCATGCATTTTTTGTGGTGTTAAATCATTTCTTCACTTTCTTACGGTTACGAATAGTGAATATATTAACATCCCTCCAAGCAAACCCTGCATTTTTCTGGACGGAGCAGGCAGACGCTCGACAATCATTCAATGGGAAGATAACCTTGCCACAACTACTTTCTATTCATATGCAGACAACCTTGTAGTTAAAGGCATTACGGTCAAGGTGATGAACATTAAGAATCAAATTTCTTTGCTAACTACATCTCATTGCTCTCTCTCGATCCTGATGAAATATATCTCCATGCATTTATTGGTTGGATGGGCTTAACGTTTCTAACTAGGATTACTAATCGTATAAAAATTATGCATTAGCATTGTTTAATCACTGGTTCTTTTGGTTTACTTCTATAAATCTAGTGCTAAACTTGTGTCTATATTTGTTTTCGCAGAATAACTATAATGTTCTATCTGTCAGAGAGCGGAAACCAGCCTTTGCAGTCGATGTTAATGGGGATAAGAACGTGTTCTATTCATGTGGTTTTGTGGGGGTACAAGATACCCTGTTTGATCACATGGGCCGCCATTACTTCGTCAACTGCTACATTGAAGGTGCTGTGGATTTTATTTGCGGTTTTGGGAAATCAATCTATCAGGTGAATTGTTGTTATACTTATCCCTCCACTAAGAAGGTTCGAACTAAACTTTGGGAGCAGCTTTTAACATTTCCATTACGTAATTCATGAAATGCAGAGCTGCACAATTAATTACAATGGAAAGTACATACCAGGACTTGAGGGCTACATAACGGCACAAAAGAAGGATTCACCAAACCAACGTGGTGGTTTTGTGTTCAAATCTTGTAGATTCCATGGGACTGGTAATGCATATCTTGGTAGAGCTTGGGGACCTTATTCCACTGTAATCATCTCCAATTCAAAGCTCTGGGGTGGTGTTGTCCCCCTAGGTTGGAATGCAGGGCACTTCTCTGGCCATGAGTACGCGAAATCTTTACTTTCTAATCCCATTTGTCTAATCTAACGTATAACTTATGCTTTGCTTTATTGATTATTTGAGAAGGGCAACTTTTATGTTTGCTGAGGCTGACAATTCTGGCCCTGGAGCTGTCACTTCCAAACGAGTCCGGTGGAGGCAGAAACTTACCCCTGTTCAGCTCAAACGATATACAGATATTTCCTTCATCAACTTCGATGGATGGCTTGCGAAGATACCTAAAGTTTTCTAAACTCCTATGTTTGTTTTAAATAATTAATCATTGTGTTTATTCTTATGACTTACTATAAATTGAATTGTAAGAATTCTCCATAGTATATCTTTGTCAAAGTACAAGTAAGAAGTAAGAATTACAGCTATGCAATCACATAATTAAAGCAAAAAATTTAAAAGCAAAGGTTAATTGACAAATACACAAAGGATATTTTAGGAAATTAAATCACTCTAATTCTCATCTAGTTTCGATTAATTCAAATATTTAACGCTCCCTCTCATTCCAATTTCTATTAATTGGAAGTGTAGAATTATAAGGATTGACCTTACTGCGGAATTACTTGATCGATTTATTGATTGCTAGTCTTTGTTTTGCGGTCGGCTACTAGAGTCATCGATTAATCCACGTTCCAAACTCTAAGCCTTTGATGATTGCTTCACGTGAGAGAGAATGGAATAGAAAATTTGTAGTTTCTCTATTTCTGTAATCTACACTGAATAATCCGTTTTTCACCCTTTAATTCTTGGTTAAGACAAATAACGGTTACAGGAGTTATATAAAGTGGCCGTTATCTTTCGTAAACTACCAACAATTATTAAGGTTAAAAGAGATGTATGATGTGTTAAATTCACAAATTGACTAGAAATAAGAATTGAGATTGACTTACATAAAAGAATAATCTTGTAATCCTACATCTTAAAATTTTAGGTAAAGCATAATCTTATATATATGAATCTTTATGTTTTCTCTCAAACAGAGAGAAAATTTGACAAGAGCATTTCCATTAAGGATGTTACTCTTGTAATTGATAGTCATGAACTTAGAAGCTATAAATATCCCTGCAAGTTTATAGTGTTATAGTTTCTAGAAGGAAAAAGATTTAATCTGCCTCCTAATCTGTCACATAAAGTCTAAGATAACTCCTACTATTATCTCTAATATTAATTTGCACTTTATGTCTCCATCACAACAATGCTGACTCATGAGTCATGGCATGTCAGTTTTGCAATTTTGATCACACGGATGCTAGTATGCTTGTTATGAAATTTTTAAGGCAAAAAGTGCAATTCGCCTAATGTTTCACATAAGGTCTAAATACCTCATGTCATAATCTCTAGTACTAATTTGCACCATAACATTTACAAAATGACACATTTTGGACTCTCAAACTTAACTCTATTAGGTTTCCGTTATATCTCTGTCACGACACTATTAACCCATGACACGTGACATGCTAACTATGCAATTATTAATTATAATGTAAATTTAGATACTACAATTAATAATTAACTGGAATTATGCCGACTGACTTCAAGTTGGATCTGAGTCTATCTATTGTCTCTATTTATAAATATCATTTATCTCTACAAGCAAAGAAAGTAGGAAAAATTATGTTGCTATGTAAATTTGATTACAAAAATTGCCTTGTATCATAGATAATATTGATATTTTTGTTAATTATACATTATTGAAAAATAATTGATTTTGAATTATTTTCTTATAATCTTTAAGAAAGGTGTTACGGGAAAAGTTGATAAAGAAATAACTTCGTTTTAATATTAAGTTCAAGAAATAAAACGTCCAAAATACCGCGGTTTTAGAAAACATCCTTAACGTAACGTTTGGTTACTGACGCCGTTCATGGGGGCAGTAGACAAAACAAAGAAATCCTGTCTCCCATACTTGTT
>JAOSBK010000204.1:5426935-5437168 GCA_027568895.1 Erythroxylum shatona
TTGACCTTGTAAGGTCATAACAGCTTGACTTATACACTGTCATCTCCTTATTACTACGTATCTCTTTATTTTCCTCAGTATTCACAATCCCCAATACCCGACAAATCCGTTGATACAACTCCACTGTATCTCCATCCATTGATCTATTTTACCCATCCATTTGTCATTTCTGTGTCCAAATCCACATATTCAACTAATCCAAAATTTCCCGATATACAATCAGTAAAAATTGTCAGTCTGTCTTTTTCCCTTACGATTTTATTATACCAAACCCTTATCACAATATTCGCATAACCATTTCAGTCTCACGCTTATGCGTTCACGATCCTTCCCGTTTCACGAGGTCATTTCAATTTATCTGTACACTTTTATCTCACCATGTCTATTTTTGCTACACCTACACTCTGGTATGATAATCTTAGTGCTACCTTCTTTGTCGTTGATCAAACTGCTCATGCTCGTACTAAACCTTGACATCCACTTTGTTCATGATTTGGTGACCAACAGAGCTCTTTATATTTGACATATCTCTTCATTCTATCAAGTTGCAGACAGTATGACTAAAGTATTAGCTTCATCTGCTTTCATTGCCTTCGCAACAAGCTCACCGTTTCTACCCACAATGAGCTTAAGGGGGGCTGATGAGCTTGAGGGGGGCTGATAAACATATACAGATTTTCATGCAATCTCACCAACATAGATATGATTTTCTCTTTGATATGTATTTATTTAGTATCTAATTTGATTTTATCTTGTGCATCTCATTTATCTTATGTATCTCATTTGATCTTCAATATCTTATTTGTTATTATTATCAGATACGAAAAATACAAATATATATACATGTAAAAGCTATTCAGCAAAATACACAAGCAATACAATACGATTACATATCAATTGCTTTCTTCTTCTATTCCTTCAGTATTGTTTCCCTTGTGAAGCTAAATTAACTGAACCTTTATCGAAACAACTTGACAGGAAAGTTACCATCTTTACTTGGCAACCTCACATCGCTCGGGTTTTTTTATGTTGGAGAAAACAAATTAATGGGGGAGATTCTTGTTGAAATAGGCAAATTATCAAGATTAATAGTGTTCCAGATTTCAGCCAATAACATTTCTGATACAATTCCTTAGACCCTTTATAATATTTCATTGCTTAAGGTCTTTTTAATTGCTAGTAATCAAATTCATGGGACTATACCATTCAACATTGGCCTCAATCTCCCAAGCCTCACATGGTAAAGCATTGCCGAAAATAGATTCCCTGGATCAATCCCATATTCATTTGGAAATGCTTCTAAACTGGAATTACTTGCCATCAGTGACAATAACTTTATTGGACAAGTTCCAGTCATGTTAGGAAATATGAAATATCTTTATTAAAACTCAATAACAATAGCGTAGGAATTAGATCAGTAAATGACTTGATTTTCTTAAAATCCTTAAAGAACTACACCAATATAGAAATCTTGTGATTCTCTTGTAATAACTTAGGAGGTGTTTTACCAACCTCACTTGCCAATTTGTCTTCTCATCTATGTAATTTAGGCCTTGCAGGCAATTATTTCGTAAGAAGTATTCCTGCAAGACTAAACAAATTAGTCAACCTAATTGTTTTAGATATGCATGAAAATCTTTTAAGTGGTTCCATTCCCTCTGAACTTGGAATGTTACTCGACTTGTAAGCACTATATTTAAACACAAACAGGTTATCCAGTCAGGTTCCATCTTCCATAGGTAACCTCAGTCTTTTATTTGAGCTATACTTGTATGGGAATAATTTCAAAGGAAGATTTCCTTCAAGTATTGGAAATTGCCAATCTTTAGTTGAACTCGATGCTTCCGAAAATAAGTTTAGTGGAATCATGTCCAAGGAGATACTAAGCCTGCCTTCCTTAAGTAGGGTGCTCAACTTGTCATATAACTCCTTTATTGGAAATCTATTGACAGAGGTTAGAAATTTAAATCAATTGAACACATTGGATATCTCTGAAAACGAAATGTCCGGTGAAATTCCAATAAGCATTGAGCAATGCCTTAGTTTGGAAAATCTTTACATGCAAGCAAATTTCTTCCAAGGTTCTATTCCTTCATCTTTGGCTTCCTTAAAAGGCCTTCAAGCATTAGACTTGTCACGAAACTACCTTACAAGTGAAATTCCATAAAATCTACAAAGCCTGCAATTTTTAATTTATCTAAACCTTTCATTTAACAATCTTAAGGGAGAGCTTCCAATAGGAGGGATCCTTACAAATGCAAGTGTAGTATCATTAATTGGAAACAGAAAGCTTTGTGGTGGTGTTCCTGAACTTACTTCTGCCAAGATGTCTTAGAACTATGCCAATTGAAAATTTGTTTCATGTTTCCTATAAAGATCTCCACTAAGCAAATAGTGGATTTTTTGTAAGCAATTTAATAGGATCAAGTAGTTTTGGCTCTATTTATATAGGGTTTTGAATCAACTGACAAAGACAAGTAGCCATTAAAGTCCTCGACTTCAAAATATGAGAGCTTTAAAGAGTTTTCTTGTTGAATGCAAAACTTTGGGGAACATTCGACACTGGAATCTTATGAAGATCCTAACTTATTGCTCTAGCCTAGGTTACAAGGGCAATGAATTTATGGCTCTAATCTACCAGTTCATGGAAAATGAGAGCTTGGAAAATTGGTTGCATCCAAATCTTGATAGAAGAGAAACAATAAGGCATTTTGACCTTCTTCAAAGATTAAACATTGTAATTGATGTATCATCTACCTTACATTATCTCATGACCAATCTGAAAGTTCAATAATTCATCATGATTTGAAGCCTGGCAATGTTCTTCTAGATAGTGACATGATTGCCCATGTAAGCGATTTTGGTCTAGCAAAGATCATCTCAGCCATCAACGACTTATCACAAAGCCTAACTAGCTCTATAGGAATAAAAGGGAAAATTGGCTACACAGCTCCAGGTACCAACTTCTTTCTTTTTATAATACAAATATTCTGTAAGTAATATTGCTTCAAAGTTTATCATGTTCCATTATAACTTCTATTCATCACATTAATTAGAGAACTAACAAAAAGTTCAGCTAATTGGTTGCAAATGACCTTTGAATTAATTCATTAACCATAGAATATAGAATGAGTGGGGAAGCAACAAAAGAGGGAGATGTTTACATCTATGCCATCCTTGTGTTAGAAATATTCTCAAGAAAAAGACAACTGATGAAATGTTTAAAGACGGATTAAATCTTCGAGATTTCATTGGCATAGCCATTCCATAAAGACTAGAGTATGTAGTAGACCCAGTTCTTCTTAAAATAGAAGTTGTAGGAGAAGCAACCTCTAGAGATTGAGTTGTTACGAGTTGGTCAAACTGGGTGGTAGAACGAAATGTGTGTAGAAATTGAGTTGTTTTTGGAAAACAATCAAACCCAAACTATAGCAATTGGTTTGCTATGAACCCAAACGAAATTAACAAATAAAATAAAGCAAAAAGAAATTTGAGTTGTGAAAACTTGAACGGAAACTCTCACTCTGTTATTATAAAAATCCATTTACATATGGAAAAAAACTTGACTTAAATAAGCAAACAAAAGCTAGAAGAATATGGATGACCACATGCAAGCCACACATTCTTTGTGTCTTTAAATAGCTTTAAAACATACTTAATATGGCTCATAACATCTGCCATGAACTTGTCATTAAGAGGAAAAAAATAGCTAATTAAAAACGACACTAAATAAGCATTAAGTGGCTCTTATTCAATGCAAACTTAATGATAGATAAGATAGTTGAAACCTAGCCAATAAGTCACTCTACTGGGCAGCAAGTTGACTTCTCTTGGTTGGCCTTGGACTCTTTAATGGGTTGGGAATGAGCTTCAATTAAATCATATTGGACCAAGGCTTTACAGTCCTTAAATGGTTTCCAAAAGGCCTGAAACTTCATAAAACAACTTAGCCCAATTTCTTCTTCGATTTATTGATCAGCGGCTTCCTTTTCTACCCCAAGGCTCATTGCTTGAATATCTTATATGGCTAACCTGGTTGGTCCTCCATCATCCTCCCCATCTTCAAAGGCTTGAACATTTTCATTTGGAACCATTGTAACTTCGATATATTTTGCTAAGTCACTTACATTGAATGAATTTGAGATTCCATAGTGGCTTAACAATCTATCTGGTAGGCGTTTTGGTTGATTTTCTTCATAACCTTGAATAGGCCTTCGACCTTTGGCACGAGCTTGGATCTTCTTTTGGCTGGAAATGTTTCCTTCCTTAAGTAAACCCAAACTAAGTCACCTTTTTTAAATTCCACGAGCTTCTTCAACTTGGACCTAAACTTGTACTCTTCATTCTTCTTCATGATATGGGCCTTGCCCTTTTTGTGTAGCTTGACAATTTCTTAGGCCCTATTTTCAACTTGAATGATCGATGGAAAGCTAAATGTGGCTTGATTCAGAGTAATAGGCACAAGAGGATTAGGACCATAAACAACTTTAAATGGAGATAGATTTGTAGTTTTACTCTTGGAATAATTATAGGCAAACACGGCATGTGCTAGAATGTTGTCCTAAATCTTGATTCTTCCTTTTAGTAGGCTCCTTAGAATATTTCCAAGACTCCTATTTACTACCTCGGTTTGTCCATCAGTTTATGGATGGAAAGAAGTACTAAATTTGAGTTTTGTTCCTAATCTACCCCACAAATGTCTCTAAAAATGGCTTACAAATTTTACATCCCTATCACTTACAATGCTTTTTAGAATTCCATGCAATTTTACAATATTTTCAAAGTATAAATTCATGATATGGGATGCATCATTAGTCCTACTACAAGCTACAAAATGGGCCATTTTACTAAACTTATCAATCACAACCATTATTGAATCAAAGTTTCTCCTTGTTCTAGGAAGACCAAGGATAAAATCAATACTTACATCCTCCCATGGTGTATTGGAAATCAACAAGGGCATGTATGGGCCATGGGCTTGACTGGTCATCTTTTATTGTTGGCAAGCGTTGCATCCTCCTATAAGCTTAGTCACATCTTTGAGCATTTTGGGCCAAAAAAATTTAGAACAGGCCAATTCGTAAGTCTTTTCTTTACTAAAGTGGTTGGCTAGACCACCTCTATGAACTTCTCTCAAAATTGCTTCTTTAAGAGAGCATTTTGGAATACAATAAGCATCAAGTTTAAACAAATAACCATTGTGAACCATATAATCTTGAAAACTACCTCCGGCCAATTTACATTTCTCAAAACTTTCCCCAAAATCATCATCTTTCTCATACAACTCCCTAATATTATCAAAATCTATTACATGAGCATGCATGGAACTCAACAAATGATATTTCATAGACAGTGCATCTGCTACAACATTAGTATGGTCGGACTTATGCTTGATCACAAAATCAAAAGATTACAAATATTCCATCCAGCTAGCATGCTTCCTATTCAATTGTGATTATGTTTGTATATATTTCAAAGACTCATGATCAGTATACAACAAAAATGAATTAGCAAGAAAATAGGAACTCCAATGTCTAAGAGCTCTAACCAATGCATAAATTCTTACTCATAAGTAGAATACTTCTTTCTAGCATCACACAACTTTTCACTAAAAAATGCAATCGATTTTCCTCCTTAACTTAAAACATCTCATATTCCAACACCACTAGCATCACATTCTAATTCAAATGGAACATCAAAATTGGGCAAGGCAAGAACCGAGGCCTTTGTCATCAAATTCTTAAGAGTATTAAAGACAATTTGAGCTTGACTTGTCCAATTAAACACACCTTTCTTCATGCAATTAGTAATGGGACTTGTAATTGAACTAAAATCCTTTATAAACCTCCTATAGAATGAACAAAACCCATTAAAACTCCTAACATCAAACAAACTCCTAGGGGTCTGCCAGTCAACAATGGCTTGCACCTCAGAAGGATCTATACTTATTCCATCACTAGAAACAATGTAGACAAGAAATGAAATATATGAATCCCAAAAATGACACTTCTCCACATTAGCATACAACTTCTCATTACTAAGAACTTCAAAAACTAACCTCAAATGCATGACAGGCTCATGTAAACTACCACTATATACCATAATGTCATCAAAATAAGCCACAACAAACTTAGAAAGAAATGGCTTTAAAACCTCATTCATTAGTCTCATAAAAGTAGAAGGAGAGTTAGAAAGTCCCATAAGCATAACCAACCATTCATATAAACTCTCCCTAGTTTTAAAAGTGGTTTTCCATTCATCACCCTCTTTCATTCTAATTTCTTCAATGTTCATGATATTTCTATTTGGACATTCAGATTGGAGTGTCCAAATCCTTGGCATTTGAAGCATCTCATTTAAGTTTTGGGTGATTTAGTATTTGGTGAAGGCATGGCTCAGTTTGGTGTTGAATTTTGGCTAGAGGTAAATTTTTGTGGTGGAGTGGAATTGGTCAATTTTGGTGGTGGAAATGAGAGTGGTTTGTAATTTGGTGTAATGGCATATGGTGGAAGAAATCTTTTGGTGGAAAAATGTTTCAGGTTAGTTTCACATTGCAAGGCAAGCTTCTTAAACTCATAGAATGAATATAAGGGTATAGACTTACCATGTTTCTAATCTCAATTTTAAGGCCTTTGAGAAATCTTGCATTAACAATAGCTTCTTCTTCTCTTAAATCACACATTAAAATGATTTGCTCAAACTCCATTGTATATTCTTCAACAGATTTTGTGCCTTGTGTCAAGCTCATCATGTTGTCCAACATCTTTTGTCTATAATGTGGAGGCAAAAATGTCTCATCCATCATCTTCAACATTTTCACAAGACTCAAAAACTTCATTTTCATTTTCGGCCTCATCACAAACAAGATAGAATTTGGCTAAGTGATGTTGGTGGAGGTGTTTGACGCCTAGGCTATATTCTGGGCGATTTTGTTGAGAATTAAGGACAAACTGGACTGAATGGTAAGAAGTGAAATTGAAGGAATTTGTGTCAGCTTTCCAATGGTTCAAGTTCAAGTTTGACTTAATTTGGATGTGTGGTTTGGAAGATATGATTGATTTGGTATGGGTTGGTCAGACTGGGTGGTAGAACGAAATATGTGTAGAAATTGAGTTGTTTTTGGAAAACAATCAAACCCAAACTATAGCAATTGGTTTGCTATGAACCCAAACAAAATTAACAAGTAAAATAAAGCAAAAAGAAATTTGAGTTGTAAAAACTTGAATGGAAACTCTCACTCTTTTATTATAAAAATCCCTTTACATATGGAAAGAAACTTGACTTAAATAAACAAACAAAAGCTAGAAAAATGTGGATGACCACTTGTAGGCCACACATTCTTTGTGTCTTTAAATGGCTTTAAAACATATTTAATATGGCTCATAACATCATCCATTGACTTATCATTAAGAGCAAAAAATAGCTAATTAAAAATGACAGTAAATGAGCATTAAGTAGCTCTTTTTCAATGCAAACTTAATAATATATAAGATAGTTGAAACCTGGCCAATAAGTCACTCTATTGGTAAGCAAGTTGACTTCTCTTGGCCGGCCTTGGACTCTTTAATGGGCTGGGAATGATCTTCAATTAAATCAGATTGGGACCAAGGCTTTATAGTCCCTAAATGGTTTCCATAAGGCCTAAAACTTCATAAAACAACTCGGCCTAATTTTTTCTTCAATTTCTTGATCAGCGACTTCCTTTTCTACCCCAAGGCTCATTGCTTCAATATTTTCTATGGCTAACCTAGATGGTCCTCCATCATAGTTGGTCTTAACCAAGTTCTGGACCAAAGTCTTGTCTATACAATTTCACAAGAAACAAGAACAGTTGTAATGGAAGCAACAGAAGAAGACAATAATTTGTAGTTTTCTTGTGATGGTTATAATCCTACGAGGATTTTCACTGATAATCATTAAAAAGATCCAAATATTGCTAAAGATGTTTCAAATAAATAAAATATTTAGTGATCATATCCTTAGCTCGACAAATTTCACTAAGCTTCAAGGGTAACTAATATTCTTAAGATTTATTTCATAAGTTAAAAGTACATTTGATTAACTCCAGGGCGCAGGTGAGTTGGTAATGGGCTCTCCTGGTTTAAGTGAGATCGCAAGTTCGAACCGCCCTCATGTATGCAGCCATTTAAAACTTAGGGCTAGAGCTTTGCCTCCCGCAAGGGACCTACCCGGCTCAAGTAGGGATTAGTCTGGGTGTGGATGGCTTAAAAATGCCTTCCTATAGTTGAGACCCTTCTAGGACACCTCGTGGGCAACAAAAAAAAAGTACATTTGATTGACATTGTCATAAAGCTCCTTGTATGATAACACAAGTAGTTAAATTGAAGCTTATGTCCTCTCCTGTCTAGTTCACCAACCATGTCATCACTATCGAATTCTCTGCGCACCATATTGGAAGAATTGGATCACTCTTTCTAAGTTCTTTCTTGTTTTCGAGTAGCCAATTTTGCTCTTGCCACGGATATACATGCGCATAAATTAAGACTAGTATAGATACTTTTCTCCATTTAAATTTAATAGTGGTGATCTGAATGGAGTGAGAATACTAAGGAGGAGGTTGAGTAATAGTAGTGTATGTGCACAAGCTTGTTGTGGTATTCATTTGCTACCCAAAACTCAAGTTGAAGGTAGGGTAGAACCAAATTACTTAAATCCACCTCACTTCTGCTTTTCGACCCAATTCGTTGTGCTGAGAATCAAACCTACGACGTGAGGCTAAACCTCAGGCCCATACCTGAGCTCTGATATCAGTTTACTACTCAAAACTCGAGTTGAAGATATGGATGAACCAAATTACTTAAATCTATTGTTTAAGAATGTTAATTATCTTATAAAAGTTAGACGGGATGATTGAAAAGCAGAATAGGTAAAAAAAAAAGGACTAGTTCAAGTAAAAGACTAATCATACTCCGAAACTTACCTTCCCCATATCTCTCGCCAAAATATCTATTTTGATACTTTTTTTTTAAATCCTGGAAGAAGCTTGGAACTTTCATTAATGTAGGCACAATCGACCCTGTTATATTTGTCATCAGACCTCAATCTTCTATAAATCTCGTACCCAAAAGCCTTGAACAACTTAAATAATCATCGTCAACCTCATATTTTCCAACCTGAGATTGGTTCCGCTTTTGCCAGGCGGATTTCAATCTTTGTAGACATAACATCGAACTTCCAATTTGCAGGTACTATCTGTTAGCCATGTATGGTCATCAAGAATAAATTGCAATGAACGGTGGTCTCCTATAAAACAATTTTTGAAAGATGAAAAATAGATACAACAAAACCCATCGATATTTTATTGAACATCGGCGATCGTGAGATATGTTTTTAATGGAATTGGGGACATCTATCTGTGTTTGTCAGTAAAGGCGCAAATTTTGTGAGATCTCGGTGAGTATTGATGGTTGCTTCTCCCCTCTTTAGTATGAAATCTCTGGGTATTTATCAGATCTATGAATCCATTATGTGAGTGTTGTAGATCTGGTTTTTTTGGAGAAAAACATGGCGACTTGCGATGTTGGGCTAAGAAGAAACTATTCATAAGTTGGCGGCGAATCAGATTATGTAGGTTGCTATAATGGCACTCATTAGTTCTATCAACAAAGTTTGTCTAGTTTCTTTAGAATGAAAAGCGATTATTTCCGGCATGGTATGCTCTTTTGCATTTAGTTCTCCGTAATGGTCATCTAAAAACTCAAGCCTCTTTGTTTTTTTCTCTCCAGTCTCTATATTTTTCCCTCTATCTACAGTTTTTTTGGGTCTCAGTCTAATGGAGCGGGCAATGGCAACATTAACCTTTGATGAAGAGGAGGATGTTGTGTTGAATGTCGGGGCAGCGGTGCAGGTAGAGGTACCCCAATATCAATACTGTATGGTGGGCATGTTTCTTACGCTGGTGCCTATAAATTTTCAGTCCATAAGAAACACTCTTGCCAATGTTTGGCACCCGATAGGAGGGGTCAACATATCAGAGATTGGTGTTAAGCGATATATGTTTCGGTTCTATAATGACATTGATCTGAATCGAGTGATTGAGGGGGCACCTTGGCACTTTAACAGGCACTTGTTATTATGGAGGAGGGTTGATGCAGGTATGGATCCTCTTGGAATTCTCCTGACTCATAGTAATATATGGATTCAAGTCCATAATCTTCCCCCTGGTTTTACTAATGAAGTGATGGCTAGGGCACTCGGAAATTTTGTTGGGAG
>JAOSBK010000204.1:5437268-5457256 GCA_027568895.1 Erythroxylum shatona
TGATTGGCAGATTATAAGTAGATAATATATGTTAGAATTACAGATTAAGATCCTTACTTCTTTCAAAACTGTTAAGCAGGTACAAGGATTAATCAGACAAACAAATGGGTCATGTCGGATTTTTAGTAGAATATAGAAAAATTGGGCTTACTACGAGTTTTGGTGACATTAAGCCTACCCATTCTCTAATGTCAACACGGTCCAAATGGCGGGTCGTGTAACTTAGATTGTTAGCAAAAGTAGCAAAAATAATTAAATTGGAACAATTTATCTGAGAATACAAGGTGTCGTGAAAATCATTACCCTAAGTAAAAAATTTCCCCTCTACAGTGCAGCATGACAATATGATCTAACCCTAGAGTTAATGCCTCCTCCACCAATTTTGGTGTACTCTAAAGAGTAGAGTAGGATCTGTCTTCGAGAATTAATAAAGCAGACAAAAGCAAAATAGACAAGATAAGAAGATATGTGTGTAAAGATGCCTTTTTATGAAAGGAAATTTGTGTCTTGTTTGGAGAAAATGAGAAGATGCATAAAAGTGGGAGTGAAGAGAAAAAGTTGATGCATGAGAGTTTATATAGTATAAACAATTTCATACACTAACAAGAGGAATTAAGAGATATTAAAGCAAAAGGGAGCGTTAATAACGTTAAAGGTCATAATATGCATAACAATGGTTAAATGTTATAATCGTTAATGGGATAATAATGTTGAGAGATCGTTGGGTCCAAGTTTTGGACCACTAGCACCAACACTACTATGATTCTTTCCTTTTGAAAGGGTTTGAAAAAGACCAAGTATTCCTTAAAGGAAAAATAGACTTTCAAATAATTGGGCAATACCTTTACAAACCATTAGGTTGGTAGAGTATTAAGTCATATGCCATTTTGATACAACGTTTTTTTTTTTGCATAACAAAGCCATGATGTCATCATATTAGCTTCTTATGAAGTTCCTAATGGAGAAAGCTATGTGGAAAGTCTTTAAAGACCACCAAAATTTAAGAAAATGTTGTATGGCTTCACTACAAAGGAAGAAGCCACCTTAACAAATAAGCATTAAAAAAAGGGATCCTAAACTTACAAAGAGCTAAGTTAACTGAAAAGTAGAAAAAGAATTTCAAGAAGTTCAATTTAGGAATCTAGTCATTATTTCAAGAAGTTCAATTTAGGAATCTAGTCATTAACAATGCACTATAAAAACTGACATGATGTATGCAACTTTTTTTAATAATTTTTATAAAGAAGTTTTTTTTATAATTCAAATTTGTGATCATAAAATTACAAAGGATCAAATTTTACTGATTGCTCCAAGATATTTTACAAAGGCTATTTCTCCAACATCTTCTAAGGATATGACATTATAAACACTTAAGTAGAGAATTCAATATTGGCCATTATTACATTAATGAAAATTTTGAGGCTATACTTCTAGGCTCATTTCGTCCCCACCAACATTTCAAATTTAAGTGAACTGATGTCATAACCTTGCTTGTTTGAATGATGAATTTCAATAACGTATTCGCCAAAGACAGAAGTAGAGGTGACATTGTTATTTAAGGTAAATTCTCCATTATCACACAGATGGATGATACTTACCTTAAACCTAACAAAGGCAAGAAAGCTCATACACAGACCTATAAAGCTCCCCATTATTACAGGCACTCTCCACTGGAATCCAAGGCAGCTCTCACCACCACCAACCAAACATTTTTTTTTCATCTTAACAAAAGTGTTGGAAAATCCCTTAGGCTTGCAGATTCTTACGAAATAAATGATCAAATACTAGGTCTTATGCAAATTTGATTATGATATTTAGTGTTTGATTTTAAGAATCAATTTAAAGATATTATTGTGATAGCTAACAAATAAATTCGATTTTATTTTATGCTGATTTAGATTAGATGTTATTTGATTTTTGAATTTTAGTTAGAGAAAGATTGTATAAATTGACCAACTTCTATTTAATAAAAATTGAGAGTCTTCTCCATACATATCTTCTCCATATAAAAAAACCAACAATTGGTATCAGAGCTCTCTTGATCTTAAAGGACCTCTAAAACCTATATCTCATAACTCATTATACAATTTCCCATACCACAAATCAAAAAACCACACGTCAATGGATTTAGAATCATCGTTCACTGTCATTACTCTGCTAGTGTTTGATGGTAGAAATTATCTAAGTTGGGCTGCTCGAATGGAGGTTTTTCTTGAAGCAAATGACTTGTGGGAAGCTATAGATAAAGACTACGATGTTCCGAACAAATCCAACAGTAGCTCAAATCAAAATCCGTAAAGAAAAGAAACAGAGAAAATCCAAAAGCTTGCTTGTTTTCAGGAGTCACCCCAACAATTTTTTCGAGAATCATGACGCTCAAAACGAGCAAAGAAATTTGGGATTTCTTAAAAGAAGAATGTGCAGGGAATGAAAGAATCAAATGAATGCAAATGCTCAACTTGATCAGAGATTTTGAGATACAAAAAATGAAGGAGTCAGAAATGATCAAGAATTACTCTAATAGGTTCATTGTCATTGCCAATAACGTAAGATTTCTTTATTATAATTTTGATGACTCTAGAATAGTTCAAAAAATTCTAATAACAATCCTAGAAAGATTTGAGGCTACAATTTCATCAATTGAAAACTCAAAGGATTTGACAAAAATCAGTTTGACAGAATTGTTAAGTGCATTACAGGCACAAGAACAAAGACGACTCATGAGGCAAGAAGGAATCGTGGAAGGGGCTTTTCCAGTAAAGTCATACAACAAAAGAGGATTAATAACAACAATGCCCAGAGTTTTCTACCATGTTCGTATTGCAAGGAAGCAAATTATTTAGAACACAATTACTGTGAAGGCCAGATGTAAGATGCAACAAGTGTGAATAACTAAGACATGTTGAAAGGATATGTAAAGCGCAACAAAATGTGTTAGAAGTCAAGCAAGCTGTAAACGATCAACTTGAGGAGGATAAATTATTTTGATATTAAAGCTCTGCAACTCCTAAGGTAAGGGGGAGTTTGTTGAAAAATCCGATAGGCTCGGAGATTCTTACAAAATAAATGATCAAAGACTAGATCTTAGGTAAATTTAATTATGATATTTAGTGTTTAATTTTAGGAATCAATTTAGAAAAATTATTATAATAGCTAGCAAATGAATTAGATTTTATTTTATGTTGATTTATATTAGATGTTATCTAATTTCTAAATTTAGTTAGAAAAAGATTATATAGATTGACCAGTTTTTATTTAATAAAAAATGAGAATCTTTTCAGTACATATCATATAAAAAAACCAACAAAAGGTCCGATTTTTCTCTACATATCAGTGCGAGCGTCAGACCCCGAAGTCCCAAACTTGAATATAAGTAATTAAGGCCAATGACTTTATTGTCGAAATTGTTAATAGAACTGGAGACCTCGATGGTTTGCAAGTGAGTGGAGGTTGAGGGAGAGGCAGATGAGCTCCTAGAATTCATGGGTATGGGGGGTTTGGAAAGTAAAGTGAAGGGTAGATCTCGATTCACTTCCCGATCCCTCCCATGCCGATGGCTTCTAGCTGCTCCTTCCTATCCCTTCTCTCCTATCTTCTGAATTCGACTTGCAGTGAGGTCTATGATCTGGTGATTCACTTCGGCGTGCTATGTCCTTTAGTTTCTTGTTATACCTGTGTATCTGCTGTTTTTCTCTTGGATTCGTGTTGCCGTATGTTTATGGTTAGTTGTCTGCTAGGTTACATTGAAAAATAAGTGGTAAATTCCCAGGTTAAGATTAGGGAAATCATTGTACCCTGGTATTGCTGAAACTGAAATGTATCTTCCTCCATACCGCTGTTGAGATGTATATAAAGGCGCAAAACTAGTGAATTTTAAGACTGGGGGAGGGGATGCTTTTAAGACTCCTTTTGGTCATTCTTCGTTTCTTTTTCACAAAATCCTACACTAATTGCTCTGTAATATGTTAGGAATTTCCCTACTTGTGGTAGGGGAACAGTACAACATGGAAGATGGCTTACAAATCTGGAGCCACATAACACATCATTTCTACTCTTGGCGTGATGAGGTAAGATAAACGGTACATATAGAAAGTTTAGAATGTAAAATGAAGACTAACTATTACAATTTGTTTGATTATTTTCACGCTTTAACCACTTGTTGCGTTTGGTAATCGGGGTGTGTATTCCATATCTACTGCAAACATGATTTTATGATGTATATAGATTGCCTTCCATAAGTTGGAGTACGATTTGATGAGATGAGAGACGGTGACCGGAATCGCATGCTTTTCTTCTGCTTGAAGGTAAGTACACAGTTATGAAAACAGCATACTGGAAGTATCAGAGGATCACATATTTTTTGGTTATCCTGTTACTGGGAAACCTTTAACCTGATTGTACCTACCAAGTTGAGTGAAGAGCTTCCTCAAGAATCAAGATATGATTGTTGGGAACCGTCTCTTACTTAAACGCTTAATTTCTGAAATTCTGAAGCCTATCACAGGATGCCTATGATATGAAGTTACAATAGCACCTCAGTGGACTTGCAACTGGGCAGTTGATTCGGTTGCTTGGTTCTCATTTCTCGGGATGTTATTGGCAAATTTGTCAGCTTACTGTTAAAACTGGTAGTCGTATGTGGGGAGCTGTTATGCCCGTTTCCTTATCGTAGAGTGGCATCAGCCTGATAGGCTACTGTGACAACTGGTTTTCCTTCACCAACTTTGAAGAATGAATGGTTTTATGGATTTCAAAGCAAAATAATTATCCATCACAAGCTGGACTTAAAAGGTCGAATCAATCTAAATCGATAATTTAGTAATATCAAGTACTTAGTCGTAGATAATACTGGAGACAAATAGAGATGAAAATTGGTCAAATTGGATTCAAGTCTTAAGGTGCAAATTCTTTTTTATGGTCCTAGCACCTAATTCAGTTCCAAACTCTAGTTACACTTCAGTTTTTCATGTGGAGAGCTCTTAAAGGCATTCTATCTATTAAGGTAAACTTAGCACGTAGAGGAGTGCAGGTGGATGATAAATACTACTGTGGGGAGGTGGAGGATGTTAATCATTGCTTGGTGGGGTGTGAGAGGGCGAGAGAGGTGTGGGAGTTAGGTGACTTTTTTATCGCTAACCCAGCTCCTTTTAGGGAGTTTTTCTTGCAGGTACTAAAGGCAAACAATGGAGCAAACATCACAAAATTTACGATCATAGCATGGAAGATATGGGAGGGAAGAAACAAAGGCTTATGATAAGCTCAAGTCCCTACAGCGATGGGAACTTGGCAACTTGCAATGGATAGAGGCCCAGCAGCCACTCGTTTTATAGCTGCTGGGAGAAGACAAAGTGCAGCCGATAACTTAGATTAATAGCATATTTTCGTCGACGGGGCAAGATTTCAAAGTATGGGCACATCGGGGTTTGGCTTTATCATAGAGAGCCTTGAAGACTACTTTCAACATGCAATTTCTGATTTGTTTGATGGACTACATTTAGCGTTAGTGACGGAGGCCTTAGCGGTTCGACAGGCTCTTCTTTGGACGGTTAACAACATGCAGCACTTGGGGAGTATCTTTACTGACTCCCAACTTGTAGTGCTTGCCATTAAATCACACCAAGAAGATCATTCAGAGTTTGGAGGAATTATTAAGGATTATCAATTAATGTTGAAAAGTAATTCTAATATTTCTGTTGTTTGGATTAATCGCCAAGGAAATGTGAGAGCTCATGAACTTGCTCGAATGTCTTGCAATTTTTCTCGTTTGAAAGTTTGGGTGTCTATCCCACCTTGTTTATCTCATTTATATGATTAATAGATATTTCCTTTACCTTTCAAAAAAAAAGGCTAATCTTTAGATTACTTTGTAAATTTTTTAACATCTAAAGATACCATATGATGAGAATTTTCTACAGTATATCTTTGTAAGAGGACAAGATGTACAAATTTATAGCTACACATATGCTCAACTAAGAAAAGAATCTTGAAAAATAAAGATTAATTGACAAACTCAAACCTTTTTCTGACCTAAGTAATGGGTTTTAAGCCGATTGAATTCCAATAAGCAAAAGTGGATTTGAGTGTCGACCAATACGTGCTTGGGATCACAACTATTTTTCTTGATTGAATACATCATTGAAAGGAGAATGCAAGAGGTTAGTTACATAAATAGTGCAAGAACTATTCTACAAAACTAAATCACCCAATCTCTAGCATAATTAATCACAATTGATTTCAAATACTTCACATATTTAACACCTACACATTTATACTTCAAATTAACCTGCTATAAGCAACAAGTTGAAAGAATGTTAGATTCTCGTGAGGCAAGATATTGGATTCTAAATCTTGGTCCGATTTGAAGTTAGTAGATGTAGTTCGAGCTGACCAAATCTTCGAGCTGACCAAATCTCGAACTGAATTAGGTAATTTAAATTTTAACTAAAGCATATTCAGACTAAAACTAAACTCGGCCGAGCCTAAGCCGACCTACTGCCATCTCTAAAGGCATTGTTATCAGTGACCAATACTTTAAGCCAGACATGAATTGTCTTAGGTCTTTAACCAAAAGAAAAACTTGAAGAGATACTCTCAAGGTTACTGCCATGTGGTCGCTGCCTTTAACCATTTGCAGCGATATAGTTGCAGGATGAGCCTGAGGTTATAAATTAGTAGAACAGCGAGTCTCCAAAGTTGGTGCAATAGCTTAGAAACAAGAGACTATTTGGCATGCATCATATCTTTTCTGTTTTCTTTCTTTTCAATGTCATTTATAGCTGTGGAGACATTACACAAGTTCATATTTTGTCTCTTAATAAAAGATCCCGAAGTCGCTAATTCAAAACAAAACCAGAGCCAACTTCATATGGAGAAAAAGATTATAATGCTAATATCAACATAATGATGCCACAGCTCAATAGTAAAATCCAGGAAGGGCTCATGAAACAAAATTTCCCGGATGTTTTTGTATCTTCAACAATAAATAGAAAATACATTCTTCTCAACATATCTATCAGTAGCCTCATGAAAGCCAAAAACCCAAAAATTAGGCATATTAGAAATATCACCATCCCCTTATTCTCCATAGATGCCTGATTCTCTCTTATCATTTCAATGGTTGACCTGCAAATTACCAGGGTGACTTAGTGATCAAAACAAGAATACAAACATATGAAAAGCAAACAGAAGCTAACAAAAACAACCATATTAGAATGATAAGTGATGCAGATAAAGGACACAAGAGAATGATTGAATTCCTCGTAAGCACCCTCTCAAATGCCCCAGATAGCCCAGGATCCATTCAAAATTTGCAGATAAAGGACATGATAGAAGAAATACTTCATATGCATTATTTCAAATGCCCATGGTAGCTAAGAGATCCATTCAATTTTGTTCATTATACACACGATTGACATGTAGCAAGTCCACAATTGACATGTAGCTTCCATATATAAAAATATAAGATGCAACATGCTCATGTAATCCAAAATTTAAGTACATTAACACAAGGAAAGTTTGGCCATCAGTGCGCGCCAAAAAAAATTATAAGATCTGTAATTCACTAATTAATCAAAGCCTATCCTTCACGTAATATGTAAGCATACAACAATATTTCCGAACATAACTCCTCCCCTTTAAGAGAAGGAACAGTATTGAAGAGAAGAAATGAAGTGCCTCACAGATAAAACCTTATATAGATTTGGTTGTCATGTAGGATCAATGTGACAGTCAATTCAGAATATCCGAGTGTTAGTGGATTGAGAAATATTTTGTATGCCTACAAGAACCCATTATGTACTATATTCCCTCTTTAATGCTAAAACAAAGCTTAATCAATATCCCTTAAAATGTTACAAGGTCTAGATATATTTTTCCAAATTCAATTCCAATGTAAAATCAATAATAATTTGCAACTAAAACTGAATATAAATATATTTTACACCTATTACGATATGCTTATGAGTTAACGTTGGATGATGATAAAAATAAAAAGTACCTGAGGAGAAAGCTGTCCTTAATGAGGGCATCTAATTGTGTGGAAACCGAGGATTTCCAAATCAAAAGATCATCAACATCGTTGGCCTGCAAAGAGTTAAAAAGCATGAGAAAAATAAGTATCTTTCTCATGATATACCATAAACCAAAACTCGCACCAACTAAGAGATCACATACTATAACTTGCTGGTTTTCGAGTAGATTCTTTATGTCCAATCTGATCTTGTCTATTAGTACGTCTTTGTCGTGCAAATCACTGTCAAAATCTCTAAAAATGCTTCCATAAATGGAATTGATTTCCTCCAGGTATCGCTCCAAAACAGATAAACTCAAGTCTAGAGAGCGAACTTTTTGCATTAATACTTTAAGAGCTGTGTCCCCTGGCATCCTGCCAGATTGTTGATGGCGAATTTCTTCAACTACATTGGCTGCTTTACCATTAAAGTTTTCAGGCTTCAATTTTGGGTTTTCAGCAGAAGAGTCAGGTTCTATTTTTTTGTACAAATCCTGATATATATCTTCATCCTTCTTGGATGCTAACTGAGAAGAAATGTGTTTTTGCTCACCATTTCCTTCGTGAGAAGCAAACAAATTATCTGGAACAGATATCAAATCTTCCAACATGCGCTCAACAGCATCCACTCCATAAACTTCAATGACACTGAGTGTACAGTAGAATTCTGAACCATAATGGGTCAAGAAATTCAGCCTTAAATACCGCACCCATTTTGGATCCTGAAGTGTAAACCTTTGTGCTTGCTTTACATTGGCAGCTGTGAAATTTCCAAGATTGGCCCAAACATCTGTTGGGTAGACCAAGCTGCCAAGAAGTTCAAAATCTTTTAGACTAGAGGAGTGATGCTCAAAATTTGCCATTTCAATTGTATCAACTAAGGTTTCTTCTGAGAGCTCAATCACAACAAATTTCCCATCCACAGAACATGGGTTTCGAAGGTACTTGTCCTTGTCTCTGCCCAATATATTTGCTGCTCCGTTTGCTTCCTTGTTAAAAGCCAAAATCTTTGCCCCCTTTGAAACAGAAGCGTAATTGTACTCTTTACCCCCAGGCTCCACCCTATGAGTCACACCTCCAGCTTGACTTGTCCCAGATTTGCTCTTAGAGCCGAGTGCTTTGCTTTTGAATTCATCAAAACCAGGAAGTGTAACACGAGATAGACGCTCGGTTCTTAAAGGATTATTTTCAGAATTCATAACTGAACCAGAGTTTACCTCAGGTTGCTCAAGTGACAAGGCATCATTTGTGTTTTCTTCACTAGCAAGCAAACCATCATAGGATCCTTCGTTTTCAGCACCATAAGTAACTGAACTACCATCAGGCTGGAGAGAAGCACTATCTTTTGGTGGATTTTTCTCTATGGAGTTCAAGTTCTTTGTATCATCAAGCCTGTCAGTGTTCCACATTGATATGCTAATTGAAGGTATTATATATCCATCTACATCAGGACAAATATCAATCAGCTTGTAAGTAACTACGATTGTGATGTAAGGCGATCAAGGACAAATTCGCTTATGTAATCATGCACCAATAATAAAGTACAAATCTTATCAAGAAATTAACAGATTTGATAAATTCAGAGAAGTCAAGCTCGTGTCTACATGAAGCATTAAAAAAGGCAGAGCCAGAATGTGAGAATCCTAGTGCCGCAGCATACATGCACTCTTACAAGCTGGGAGCTACTGCATATAGAAATATGTTCCCAGAAAGCAGTGAAGAGGAACACAGTAGAAAATGCCCGTTCTTGTATTTTTCTAATAGCTGAAACTAAGTCACAACTCTTTGAAATGCGATCACATATGTCCACAATCAACTAGACAGTCCACTTGCAATCCAACTAACAATGGAAAAAGAAACCGTTCCTTTTTCTGGAAACGAGCTATCATCTCAAAGAAACTAGGCAACAGAGATACAAATGACGATGATACAAATAGAAGTAGTGAATTGAACAGAAAACTCACCCACATAAGCATCACCGCCATTGAACCGGGAACTCAATAGGAAGACAATTACCCACGAAACAAAAATTAGAGACAGAGAAAGCAAGCGCAAGCGCAAGCGAGAGCAATTCTCTAAAGCTCTTCTTTGTTGAAGAGCTCTACGTGATCTCTGCATCGCACATCAGTCCAATTGCAGAGCTAGCTTTCTCTTAACTTTAAGCAAATCCCAACCTTCAAAGTGCAAACAAACAATAGATTCAATTAAAGTCGTTAACGAATCGGAATTAAGTAAAGTGGAGTAATTGTGCATTGCTTAAAAAACAAATAAGGGAGAAATGAATCAACTTTCACCCACTACCGACACCACCCCACATCACAAACACCACAAAAACAAAAACAAAAAAAGACGGATAGATCATTCAAAATAGCAATCCACCGTTGCTTCAACAATCAGAAAAGGTGAAGACTTTGGAAATGCCCCAACTCAACACAACTACGACGAAAACCCAAAATTCAATCAAACAACTAGAATTCAATCACCTTTGTGTATCAAAGAGAAGATGGATTCAGATAGAAGAAGAAGAATTAGAAGAAATGGGTAGTTGGCGTGAAAGGGGGAGCAAATAGCCCATTAGATGGAGCTTCGTTGATCTCATCGTCGTTCGCAATTTTATGATCATGCGCATCTTTTATCTTCCTATATTATAAAATGTGCTTTTCTTCTTCTCAGATCGAATTTTCTGGTTTCGTCTTCTCGCAGTTTTGTTAAAGAACAAGAAAGAGAGTTATCGGCGTTTGGAAGACAAACAAGCCGTTTTAAATTAGTCTAATCAAAAATTAAAAGCAACTGTTAAACTATTAAGGGGCTCCTCTTCTTTTAAGTCAAACTGTTTTTACGTACGTAATTGTTTAAAATTTAAAATCAGAGTTTTATTTTTCGTAAAAAATCTACTCAATTTGAATATATATTAATCTGAATATGAATAAATTAAAGATGCTTTCTTATAATTAAGATTTTTTTAAAATATCTTTTAGGTAATAAAAAAGAAATTAGGCTAATAAAAAAAGTAAGTTTGAATTTCCTTTTTCTCGCAGATTTTCGTGATTCTAAGATTATAAATAGGAAAATCTTATATTTAAATTTAAAAATTATAAAGGTTAATTATTTATTTTTATTAAATCAAAATTAAAAAAGATACAATTCATTAATATCCAATACTAACATTGGTATTATTAGCTTTGAAAATTGGCGTGGGTGGTCTGATGACCTGTGCCCATGTGTTTTTGCATGAGTGTCCCTTCTCTGCCAACCCAACAATCACGTAGAAACACGCCCTTTTGACGTGTCGGCAAGCGCAAAAACTCTATTGGCCCTCTATTGTTTAGAGTTTACGTGTCATTCATTGGGTGGTTCGTCTATCATCTACGATGTCTTCCGGCGCTAAAGTCAAATGGGTTAATTAATTCCAACCTTATCCTATTAAATTTAAATTTAAATTTTATTTTATTAAATTTTTTTCATAAATTTATGTAAAAGGTAAGATTAAAACATTCTTATGTAAGCATAAATGGCACAAGGTTAAAACATTCTGACAAGAATAGAGTGCTCCGACTCGCATTATTCGTGTTTTAAAATGCGGACTGAACATCAAATTGGAAATTTTATTGATCATTGATTTGACTGATTTGATCACCGATTAAATTGGTGTGACATTATAATTAAACAATAATTATATTTAATTATATATAATATTAATAATATTTAAAAATAAAAAAATAAAAAAAAATATTAAACCGATGATTGGACCTGTCAAACAGGACCAATTCGACCGATCAATTGATCGGTTTTAACCGGTTTTCACTGGTTCAATTGAAAACCGATTTTTAAAAGTGAACCGGACCAGATAACTGACCGGTCACCGATCAAACCGACCGATCCGGTCCGGTTTGAAAACATGATGCACCGTACAACCCTTATGTCAAAGATTTAGGAGTACGCCCAATCGCAAAGTTAGATAATTGCTTGCGATTTTATCTTTTATTCTTTTAATTTCACTTTAATAATACGTCTTAATTTATTCCAACCTTATTCTTGTTTTAAAATAATGTCATTTTAGAAAAGAATTAGAATAAATTAAATGGTATAAAAATTTTGAACTCAATTTACTGTGATAATTAAATGTAAAATATAAATATATCCGAACTTAAACTAAAAGTTAAAAGTGAGTTTTTTATCCTAAAAATTACGCTAAAATTTAACTTATATTATAAAATTAATAATGTTAAAAGATCCTAACATTATACTCTTGAACATTAATTTGGTTTAAAAATACATAAGTGAGCTTGCTAAAAATAATAATTTTGGCCCGCCCGTACTGATTTTTTATTTCTTGGACACTTTTGACTTGGGAGCAAGGAAAAGTTGAAGCCTGCATGGTTTAACAGTATTTAAACTCTCAATCAAGTTGGTGGCCAGCTGATTTTAATATTCTTATATAAAATTCAATTAGATTAATTTTTATAATGATATCATTTTGTCTAAAGCAATTTTAAATTATTAATTATTAATTAAAGAAATTCAAATACTTAAATTATATATATACATATTTGTATGTATGTAACTATAATAATTTTTAAGAAGTGATCCACCCGGTAGGGACATATTTTTCTGTCCCAAAATATGAATGACTTAGATACAAAGGGAACAAGAGCAAGGATATTTTGGGACAGAGGATCTCAAAGCCCACTCGGTGTAACACACTAATGTATTCCAGTGGATGTGGTTCGCCTTTCAATGACATCAAATCGTTTTTGCGTCACACCTCCCGAGACATGCATATACATCGAATTGATAATTTAGATTATTAGAGAGTCAACTCCCGTACTCCCGCGTAACTTTGACCACTATGGCTCGTGGAAAAGACTGTAGGAAGAAAAGTGATGGGAATAACAAAGAACCGGTGATTCTCTTGCAACCCTCGGACAATCTGGGAACGTTGATCACACCTGTGCAACTCAAATGTGAAAACTATGAAGAATGAGGAGCAAGGCGAAATGCACAACGGAGTAAGAAAAAGCTCGATTTTTTTTTTGAAACATCATCACGTGCACTCAGCGCATATTATTCATATCTAAAAATAGAATATCATACAAAAAAATGGAGGGTATACTTTTCATTCGAGACCAAACATAAAAACAACCGCCTTAACAATGATATGAGCAACCTGATTCGCTGAATACAAGTAAACCAAAGTTACGTTCTACCATAACTTATATGGAGAATATGCGAGAATTATGGGAGGATCTTCGATCAAGATGACCATGCGTTTGCCAGTCCTCGAGCAACTAGAAAAGGAGTGGGTTGTGATCGAAGAGAATACAACCCAGGCTGCTATAAGTGATGGGCAGCAAGCTGCTGCCATGAATGAAACTGACCACAGTGGCATACTCGGGCTAAACTGGAGACTAACGGGCAATGCAAATTAATTTTTTTAATGCCCATAAATCAAGAGAAATTGAACATCTTTCTGATTAGAAAAAAATGAAGAGAATGGTTAATTGACTCCAAAGGATCCCATCACTTGAATGGAGACACTGAATCATTGATTGATGTTTACAAAATCACGTCATGCCCAATAGGACTTCCTATCGAGAAGCAAAAACTTGTGATTAAGGAAAATTACATTTGGGTGAAAGAGTTTATTTGCGTAACGTTCTCTTTGTGCCACATATGCATTGCACTTTATTGTCTGTAGCTACAATGGTAAGAGAATAAAACGCATCGTCACTTTCACTAATATACTATGTGTAATATACTAAACTTTGAGGACCTTGATAGGAGAGAGTGAAGAACATGATGAAGTTTATCTTTGTTGAAGAATGATTTAAAGTCGGAAAAATGTAGTCTTTGTTTAAAGATAAAATTTGGGAGTAGTAAGATAGAGTAGAAAAGATAAGATATGTTATTTATCAACAGATAAAATTTATCTATTAAGATAAAGTTATTATTTGTTAAAACTTTTAAAAACTTGATCTGTTTGCTTAATCTTTATTGAGATATTAGCTAATTTTGTTATTTCATTGCTTATATATTTCAGCTTTCAATGTCAATGTAAAGTGCAGCTCATCAATAAATTGCCTCTTGTATTCTCTTTTTTATTCTATTTTTTGTTTAAATTATGGTTTTAAAATCCAACAATTGGCATGAGGGCTCTCAAAGATCTTGAGAGACCTATAAGTGATTAATGTTTTATAAGCTTAAGAGCAAAGAAAGGCAATGATAGACCAAGAAAGTGAAAAGATGGTGGAGGGAGCCTATCTAAAAGAGGTTCCCTCATAATAAAAGAAAGGAAATATTTCTCCATATGGTCATTATGAGAAGTTTGGTTATGAAGAAAAAGATTGTTGGCATAAAGCGAAGTCTTGATGCTTTATGAAAAAGAATTGCAAGTTCAACAATGGAGAACAAGCTAATATAGCACAAATGATTGAAGAAGACAACCTCTTTTAGCTGGTGAGAAGTGCACCAAGATGCCTCATAGAGAGAAGTGTTCTATGGAGATAAGTAATTAGAGAAGTGCTCTAAAGAAAAGAACTGTAGAAAGATGTGCTTTGAAGGGTGATGGGAAGTACATCATCAAATTCAAAAAGTCTTACAACTTTGCATGAAGAGGGAATGTTAAAGAATGATTCAAAGTTGTTAAAAATGTAGTCTTTGTTTAAAGATAAAATTTGGGAGTAGTAAAGATAAGATCTGTTATTTGTTAGAAGATATAATTTTATCTGTTAAGATAAAGTTATTATCTGTTAGGATTTAAACTTTTAAACTTTTGATTTATTTGTTTAATTTTTATCGAGATATTAACTAAGTTTGTTATTTCATTGCTTATATAATTAGGATTTCAGCATCAATGGAAAGTGCAACTCATCAATAAATTGCCTCTTGTATTATCTCTTTTCTATTCTTTTTTTGGGTTAAATTCTAGTTCTAAAACCCATCAATCTTTTCTGAACAGTGGTACTTGTTAAAGCAAATAAAACAGGAGAAATAAACCTGTAAGAATTGTGGCATAGAAGACGGGAACATCCTTCTAAACAAATTTTGTATTATTTTTCTGATTTTGGTAATGATAATGATTTGTTGGAACTTATGATGCATGTTATAAGGCAAAACAAACTTGAAAAGTTTTTCCAAATAATAAAAATACATGCATCTTGTGGTGCAATTTATTTCTTGACTGTTACTGATGACTTCTTACGTACTGAGTGGGTATATTTGTTATTTGAAAAGTAAAGTTCCACAAGTCATTAAGAATTTTCTTACCATGACTGAACAACAATTTAAGACACAAGTGAAAATTGTTTATAGTGATAATGGGAAAAAAAATACTTGTCTAATATTGTATTTTGAAGAACATGGCATATTGTGTCAAACATCATGCATAGGCACATCTTAACAAAATGAACAAGAGGAACGAAAACATATACATATCCTAAATTTAACCAAGACACTACATTTTCAGGTAGGCTTACCCATACAATTTTGGGGGATTGTGTTTTGACTGCTAGTTACTTGATAAATGAAACTCCCTCCCCTCTTCTTAATGGAAAAACTCTATGTGAGATTTTTTTGGGAAGGTACCTCAATATAACTAGTTAAAAGTTTTCAAATGTCTTTGTTATGCACACTAGAAAGCCCACGATCAAGATAAGTTTTGTAAAATAAGTAGGAAGTGTGTGTTTTAGGGTACTAAAATGGTAAGAAAGGTTACTATGTTTATGATCTTGAAACAGAAGAATCTTTTGTTTCTCGTGATATAGTATTTTATAAAAATACTTCTCCATATGTTGAACCTATAGAGTAGAGTGTGGGTGGCATATAATTTTTTCCTAATGCACCTGATGCTACCATATTTGATGATGTCAATGGAATTGGAACGCAAGGAAGTATTGAAGATAGGGGAGTGTCAAAGATGAAGGTGGCGTAGAAGTAAGGGGGAGTTTAAGGAAGAACGATATTAGGAACAAAGGTGGAAAACAAAGTGATGTCCTTGATAGGACAAGTCGAAGATGCCAAGAGGGGGAAGAGGAGATGAGACATGGTGCTTATAATAACCTTGATGTTGACATAAGGAATAATGGTCAAATTGTAATTACTACAATGAGTATTAAAAAACTTATTAGGAGACATTGAAGGAGTATATGATACATATAATGTGTTGCCTATAAGATTGTACTCATGCTCAAGCTTAATCTAAGCCATAGTATTTAGGCACTACTCCCTATCCTATAGCGACTTATATGACATATGCTAATTGTTCTCCAAGATATTGTGCTTTCTTGGCGGCAGTTACAATAGGAAATGAACTTACTTGATTTTCTGAGGCTGACAAATGGAGAGATGCTATGAAAAAGGAGATGCAAAGAAGACAATAAAACAGGGACTTTGGAATTTTTGCCTTTAGTGAAAAAGGCAATGGTTGTAAATGAATAGAAGGTTCGAGAGAGAGAGGGAAAAGAGAGAGAGTAAATAAACTAGCTTTTTATTATTTCGAATGTACAGTTGACAAAAGCTAGATTTCATTATATATACAACAGAACTAAGCTACTGTACAAGACTTGAACTACAACACTCTACTATGTACAAATTAAAAGGACAACACTTCATTTATTAAAACAACAAAAACTCTAAATACCAACTATCTTAACATCCCCCCCTCAAGTTGGAGGTTGGTAAACATCAACCAAACCCAACTTGGACAAAAGGGAAGTAAAAAAAAGGAGCAGCCAAAACCTTTGTAAATAAGTCAGCCAGCTGATGCTTAGAAGAAACATGAGCAGGAGCTATGAAACCTAACTTGAATTGATCACGAACAACATGACAATCAATATCAAGATGCTTGGTACGTTCATGAAACACTGAATTGGCAGTGATATGAAGTGCAGCCTAATTATCACACCACAAAGGAATTGGAGAGGAAAATGAAATCTATAAATCTTTCAACAAATAGGAAATCCATAGCAACTCACAAACTGTTGAAGCTATACTATGATACTCAACTTCAGCTGAGGATCTAGAAACCGTAGCTTGTTTCTTAGTCTTTCAAGAAACCAAAGAATTGCCTAAAAAAAACACAAAAACCTGAAACAGAACGACCAGTAGTAAAACACGAACCCTAATCAACATCACATTAAGCAACAAGAGAATATGGAGAAGAATTAACAGGCACAGAAGAAACAGAGGAAGCAAGAAAAAGCAAACCTTTAGAAGGGCAACCCTTCAAATATCTCAACAAATGCATAACAGCAACCCAATGATCTTGACATGGAGCAGTAACAAACTGACTTAATTGTAGAACTGCAAAAGTAATATCAGGTCTAGTAAAACCCAAATACAACAATCGACCAATCAACCTAGGTATTTCCCTACATCCTCCAAGATAGAATTAGAATCATCCAAGAACTTCAAGCCCTTAGGCAATGGGGTAAAAACTAGTTTAGCACCAGTCAAACCCACATCAAATAATAGATCAAGTGCATTCTTGAGTTGATTAACATATAAACCAATGGAAGACCTAGCAATCTCCAATCCCAAAAAAATACTTGGCAAGACCAAGATCCTTAATAGAAAATGCAGAAGCTAAAAAATGTTTAACATCAGCCAAAACATCCACAGAAGGCCCAGTCAACAAGATATCATCCACATAGATAAGCAGAGCTACAAAATGAAAACCAGTAGACTTAATAAACAAATAGTGATCATGCTGAGATTGAAGAAAACCATAAGAAAGCAAACGCTTAGTGAATTCACAATTTCACTGACGGGAGGCTTGCTTCAAACAATCCAAAGATCAATTGAGCTTGCAAACCTGATGAGGACCAGCTACAGTATACCCATCTGGAGGTAGCATATATACCTACTCATCAATATGCCCATGCAAAAAGGCATTAGTAACATCTAATTGATGTAGAGGCAAGGAACATTGAGCAGCTACATCTAATAATATATGGACAATGAAAGTTTTTGCAACAGGGAAAAAACTGTCAGTAAAATTAACTCCCTCAACTTGATGATACCCCTTGGCCACTAACCTGACCTTATATCTATCAACAGTCCCATCAAGCTTAAGCTTGACCTTAAAAACCCATCGGGAACCAATGGCCTTCTTACTAGCTGGTAAAGAAGTCAACACCCAAGTATTATTAGACTCCAATGCAACTAACTCCTGCTGCATTGCCCTTATCCAATGATCATGAACCTTAGCTTGATGATAGGATTGAGGTTCCTCAATAACAAAAACATTAGCTAAAAAAGACAAGTATGTGGAGGAAAGATGGGGAGTAGGAATAAAAGGGAAAGTAGGAAGTGAATGATTGGAGGAACTAACAACAGAAGGATGAAGATGGTTTGTAGAGGCATAAGAGACAAAATCATTAAGCTAGGTGGGTTTAGTAATGACTCTTGTACTCCTACGCAGAGTAGGAGGAGGAATAATGGGACATGGCAAATAAGAAGAAGAAGGAAGATCAGGGGAAGAATGATCAGTGTTGGAAGGAGAGAAGGTAGGAACAGAAGAAGGTTCGTCCAAAACATCTTAAAATTGATCAGAAGAAACTAAAGGAAGTGGAACATCCACAGGGGCAGTAGATAATGACTTATAAGGATAAGTAGTTTCATGAAAAACTATATCTCTACAAACCAGAAATGAACCAGAAGTTATATCAAATAACTTGTACCCCTTTTGCCCTGCACTATATCCCAAGAATACACATTTGGAAGTTCTCGGATCAAACTTATCTTTATAAGGTTTGACATTTGTAGCAAAACACAAACAACCAAAAGATTTTAAATGATCATACTTAGGAGGAAAACCATATAAAATCTTATAAGGGGTTTTCCACTGGAGTAGTGGAGTAGGAAGCCTATTAATTAGATAAGTAGCAGTAAGAATTGATTCACCGCAAAAAGGTTTAGGTAAGGAAGCCTGAAACATGAGAGCTCTAGCTATCTGTAACAAATATTTGTGTTTCCTCTCCACAATCTCATTCTGTTGAGGTATATAGACACAAGACCTATGATGTAAAATGCCCAAATCTGTAAACAATTTCTGGCAATCTCCACTCAAAAATTCTGCCCCATTATCTGTTCGGACTATCTTAACAGACTGTTGAAATTGGGTCTTAACCATCTTAAAAAATTGTCTAAACACCCGAGAACTTGACACTTATGAGTCATGAAATAAGTCCAAGTCACCTTACTAAAATCATCCACTACTGTTAAAAAGAATTTCCCCTCGGAAAGAGTATGTTGACTATAGGGTCCCCATATGTCAACATGAATCAACTAAAAAATGGAAATAGTATGAATGTTACTATAAGGAAACTTCAACCGATGTTGCATTGCAGGTGGGAAAACATCACAAACATTAATCTCTTCAATATTCTTATTATCAACAGGAAGAACATGTCTAAGTACAGTATCTGAAACATGCCCTAAGCGTTTATGCCAAAGTTTGTAAGTTGACATAGACTATACATTATCAACATCACTTGTAACATTACACAATGAATATTTTTCTATTGTACCTGCCTTAAAAGAATCCTTGTCAAGGACATACAACTTGCCTATAACCTTTCCTACTGCCAAAATGCAGTGATTCGGAAAGAATGTAAAGGTAATAGAGGATGAATTGGCAAGTTTGCTCGCAGATATCAGATTAAATTTGAAAGTAGGAATATGCAAGGTATCTATCAAGATAATGTCATTTGGCAACACAACATCGCCAATGTGATGGACTGGATTCTGAGTACCATCAGGGAGACAAACAGGTATGTATTTGGCAGGAATAATAGGCTTGGTTAACAAAGAAATATCCACACACATGTGATTAGAAGCTCCTATATCTAATATCCAAGAATCTAAATCTATATCACCAAGACTAGAAAGGGCTAATATAGGAAACCTGCAAAATCTGAGATCTGTGCAAGGTTCACCATGAGAGGATCAGTGAGGGCTTTGTTCTTAACTAGCTTCAGCA
>JAOSBK010000204.1:5479997-5495826 GCA_027568895.1 Erythroxylum shatona
CATCTTTCTGAGCATGGTAAGTAGTCCTGAGAACATCAAACTCAGATGGAAGAGATTCAAACACCTGCTAGATCAGATAATTCTCTCCCAGCTCAACTTTCATGGCCTTCAACTTGTTATACTAGTTCACAAGCTTCATAACATGCTCACGAACACCACCCACACCATCATACTTGGTTTTAGATAGTAAAGACAAGTAATTAGACTTTTAAGTCTTATCAAACTTCTGGAATTTTTCACAAACAACTTTGAGATAATTTTTGGCATTATTAGTTTATGTGATGCTCTCTTTAATAGTTTTCTCCATTATGTACTTGATGGTCATTAAACAGAGCTTGTTAGAACAAACCCACTTATCATATTTAGCTTTATCTGCAACGAAAGTCTCAGTAGTGGGTTGTGCAGGCTCATCCTCAAGAAGAGCAACATCAATATTAGAAACTGCCAAAAAAAGATTCAAATATTCAAGCTAGTCCTTTTAATTAGTCCCATTAAGCTTAATCGAAGAATTTAAAGCTAGAAATTGATATAAAGCAGGGAGATTTAGCAAATGTATCAAAAACTAGCAAAATTGGGCAAACAACACAGTTGGGTTCTCATGCAATTGCAATCCTGCCTAAGGGTTCCAAATTACAACACAGATCACCTAGAACATTAAATTATGCCCTAAAGCTAATATCGATAGGATATTGCGAACTTAAAAACATAATTCAATGAATTAAACAAAACATTAGAAACCACATTGATAAAGACAAATCAATAGAGTAAGTATATCATTAACATAGCATCTAATGTATGCCCAATAACAATATCACAATAGTTTTTTGTAATAATTGGTCTCACGATAGGTGAACTCACAATTACACAAAGTGAATGACAATAGTCCAATAACATTCCCAAGATTGCCTTCATAGATTCCCGTTAGCACCATAATTACAAAATTAACCATATCAATCATATAATATAACATTATATACATAAGCTACATCCAAAATTAATTTTGGTGCATAACTATATTATCACTGAGAGTACACAAGACCCCACAAGCCCAAAAAATATCAGAAACAAGTACAAAAATTTTCAAGATAAAAGTCAGAGAGTACATTATATTTTTATTAAATTTAAAATTAAAAAAAATAAAAATAAAAATTCTATTATCCAAAAATTTCAGAAAAATATCATTAATTAGAACTGGGTAAGTGAAGCAAACAGGAAAAATTTGGGATAAAACGGCCAAGGAAGCAGGCAGCACGCACCTACACGCGCCACCATTGCAAGTGGGGAAGAGTAGCCAGGTCGGGTTGTGTCTTCTCCACCCGAAACCCTGCAATTCCGGTTGCTCGACCCAGTCCGCGACCTGGTTCAGAAAATGGTGATATGTTGATCAATTTTGATCCGTTTTCAACGAAATTAGTGTCGTTAGATTCAGAATTTAACGATATCAAAGCACCCAATCAATTTCATGAAAAATGATACTAAAATGGTTGGAAAAATGAAAATAAAACGATTTTCGAAAGGAGAGGGTTTGGTTTGGTTCGAGTTCTGGGTTTTTAAAGAATAAACAGAAAATCCAACATACGTACCACACAATTTAACATCAAATCGAAACAAATCAACAACAACAATATAGATTCCAAAGAAAACAATTAACAAAACTTGAAAACCCTAAATTCCATGAAAATAAACATCTAAAAAATGACCCAAAATTAGCAGTCACAATTAGGGTTATCCTAGCTCTAATACCAATTGAAAAAAATTCAATACGAAATTACAGATTAATTTTGTAATTAATTAACACAATTAGTTAACCATATGATTGCAACATGCTAGATTCAAGAATTATATGGATAAATACCTGGAAATTGATTAACAATTGAGTTTATTGTTGTTTTCTGTGAAACAATGTGAAAGAGATGCAAATGATTGACTACTGCTATTTTAAATCTTGATTAGAAACATGCTCAGTTCTCAATAAAGTGACTGCATTTAAGATCGGTTAGCAGTAGGACCTCCTATGTACTGCAAAACATGGGCTAAGCTTACCCATCATAACAAGCCCATAAACACAGGCCCAGTGACACATATGAAAGAAGTGCCATTGACATCTACTTAATATGGGTTTGTACAAGATTATGTTTATTATGCTAGTCCACAAAATTATGATAAATTTCTATTAGATTCATGAGGAACATGAGAAGAATCGTGATTGGGCATTGATACCAATGAAGATTTACATAGAAACTTACTGTAAACAATGAAAGCAATAAATGGAGGATTCTTTTACGAAATTCCCAACTCACAGTATATTGAATCTACGAGAGGTACAACTTGATTCCACCGATTCAAGTGTCTTTACTCAATCAATAATGGAAGATCGTGATTATTTAATAACTTACCACTCAGTCACTTTTTAGACTTTATTTTTTAGTCAGCCACTCAATTATTTTTTTCAAGTACGCTCAGGCGGCTGAGGAAATAGGAATGATTGGGATAACCTGTTTTACCGTTTAACAATTACCTTATCCTAATAGCTAAATTTAAATATTGGTTATCGTCATGGGCGGATTATATGCCAATAGTTTGAATTCATACAATCATGAAATCCCTAAATACCAAGATGTTATAATATTCTTGAAGGATAAGAAGGAATTTAATCAAAGAGGTACAAAGAGAGAGGTTTTCCTCGAGTTTTTTTATTGTTCGGATAAAACGATCAATTTCCGTAGAGTGTGTGGATTTAAGTTTATAATGACCTAACAATTACTTTGTTTTGGTTCAAAGGAATTGATTCTAAGAGTAAAATTAAATCTTATAATATTCAAATTGAAAATGCGACTAGAGTAATTTATGGCAAGTTAAAGGATTTTTAATTTTATAAAATTATAAATTAAACAATAATTAGTTAAAAGTAATTAATTAATACTCATATTCTATAAATTTTCCTTTCTGATTTGGAAGTTAACAAGATTTGACATGGACAAATGAACAATAATAATAACAAGGTTTTGATTTTCTGTCAAATATTACAAAGAAGAAATGTTGGAACTTTGTTTTGTTGAGAAGGAAAAGGACAAAAAGGTGGAGTAGAAATTCAAGGGCCCTAGTTGTTAGGTTTTGGTTCGTCAAACCAGAGAATCCTTTCCGATATAGCTTTAAGTCAATTCGTAGCTGATTCAGATTAAGCTGGTCCATATCCAATCCGATCATTGCGACCATAAATTTACAAAAGTCTTCTAATCTTAGCGATGTTGTTAGAATTTTGCCATCATCGGAGTAGGATGCTATCAGACTCTAAATAAGAAATCACACTCAAAAAGACAATGTCCGAGCTTTGTCCGAGGAAAGATTTTCTGTCCAATTTTTTTTATGTCTAATCATACTTTTGACAAATGTTTCTAACGAATAGTACAAATTTTCACCAAAATTAGATTTTAAAACTCTTTTTCCAGTTGTACTCGTACAAAAACCTAACCTAAGTAATATATATGCAGGCAAAAAACATATTAATTTCTTTTATTTTATTATGAAAAAGATAAAACTTACTAATCAACTTTGTTAAATTTGTGACTTAGGGCTTGATAAAAAGCTACATGCAAGCTTGATTTTCCCCGAAAAAAGATTTAAACTGAGTTTCAAATATTGAAACGTCAAACTAATTTGTACTATGTTAAAAAGTAATTCTTTAAGGTAATATTCTGGATTCCTACAAATCTTTTTCTTTTCATTTTAAGAACATTTGTAGTTTTTTAAAAGACTTTTTGTATTTTTCTAATGTCTTTGTGTGCATAGGATTCAATTTACCTGTATCAAAGAGTTCTATTTAGCTATTATAAATAGATTTTATGTACTAATAAAGTGGTAAGAAAATTCTTTTTTATTTTTTTTCATCTTAATTGTCTATTATCTTTTACCATTATCGTCAACAAATTTTGGCACAAGAAATTTTCTTAAACATGGATATATCTAATAACATTTATTTCAAGGATGAGTTTAAACCTCCTAAAATGTCATTCTAGTGTGGTCCAAAATTTGAAATCTAATTCATGCAGTTTGAAATTTGCCCGTAGTCCAAACTGTCACAACCCAATCTGATTTGATTCATCAACCCCTCTCCACCGTCTTTTATCACCCCTTATCTCTAATCAAATCTAGAAGTTGCCCACATGAATTGTGTATTTGGAATTCAAAATGATTCCATATATTTGCTTTCTTAATTTAAGCCCCCCAAAAAACTGGCTTCAAAACAAGATAATTAGAGAAAACCCCTTCAAAAATCATTCCTTTAAAAACTTTATCATGAGGTAAAAAGGGTGGGAGCTATATAAATGAGTGTTCTAGTGGGAGACCTAAAAAAGAATGAGAACTGAGAAAGAAATCGCTGGAAATTAAGAGAAAGACTGAAAGATAGTATGAGCATAACAAACAAAATGAGTAGAAAAAAAAGTTGAGACTTATAATGAAAAACTAAATGAGAAAAAGAACAGCATTTTCAGATAATTGACAAGAAGAAGAGAGGAGCACAAAACCAGGCGACGATCTTTATAAGGATGTTCAGAGCCATGGTCAGAGCTAGACTCTGAAGTTAATACTACTCTAGCAAAGCCAAGTACCATTTGCAAAGAACCTCCAAGGGCTCAAATATGCAACCTTTATTTTACTAAAAAGGAAATTTCAAATTTTTTTTAATTTTAAGAAATATATATTACCAAAATCTGGTAAAGGCTACAATGTACAATATATTACAACCTGCAAAGGAAATAAAGGGGAGAAACAGGCCCTACTTCCCTTTAGCACAAACAAACCAACCACTTACAATCATAGGAACCAACGCCTCCTCATAGCTAGTCGTATAGAATCCTGCTTCCCATTCACAATGATGGCCTCCCTTATCAAATTAACGATGCAGTATACAAGCTCATATTTACTTCGTTCGACTTGCTTATAAAGTCGCTTGTTCCTCTCCCTCCATATGTGGTAAAGAGCCATCTGAAACGAGGCCTGAATAATGAAGCCATCCAGCCTCCCTGGTTTGGTTTGAAGAATAACCTCTTGCAACAGATCACTCCAGTCGTATACAACATTCAAAGTTCCTATCAAGTGCAATATCCGACTCCACACTACTTTGGAATACTCACATTCAAAAGATAGGTAGTTCCTACTTTCATTTACAAGCTTACACAACACACAAGTAGGATCAAAAGTACCAAATCAACTATCCTTAGTTCTCAATCTATTTTTAATAGCAAGCCACAAGAAGAAAGCAGATTTGGGGCATAATACCTGTCTCCAAACTAGTTCAGCTCAAGGTACCTTCTCCCTTAGCTCCATCCCAATGCCACGTGCTGAAGAGGTTGAGAAGATGCCATTAGGAGTGGCAGCCCAAATCATCTTGTCCGGGGTGTTGCTCAGGGTAGTTCCGCTAATAATGCTAACGATAAGATGACCGAATCTGCTCCTGAGTAGGCGATCTCCCTCTCATGCAACCCACACAAGTGAGGCTGCTTTGGGGACTCAGTTCCTAACCCCCATAGGTTCTGTTTGTAACCATAGAGGACTACACACATGCCTATTATCAAACCAGGAAAATGTCCTCACCATTCCCAATTCGATGCCAAATTGCAGGATAAATCAAGTCCCTCAATTGCAAGAGACATTTAAAAACCCAGGAGTAGTCATGCCTCGCTTGGAGATTCTAGAAACTATGACCCTTAAGACGGTAAACTTGCACCCATTTGACCCACATCGCCTCTTTATCCACGAATAGATGCCAAATTCTCTTCATAAGTAGACATCGCTACATTAAATTAAACGAAAGAATACCCAAGCCCCCATACTTCTTGGAGAGGACAATCTCACTCCACTTAACTTTCGCACCCTTACACTGTTCATGCTTACCAGTCCAAAAGAACGCTTTGAAAATCTGCTCCATTTATTTAATCACTTTCTTCGGAATGACGACATGAGTGGTCCAGTGCACACTCATGCTATTCAAGGCAGAAACAATAAGGCTAACTCTAGCTGCAAAGGAGAGAAACCGATTCTGCCACGCATTGATTCGACGCTTCAAATTTTCCAACAAAGGCAAGAAGTCAGAATACCTAAGCTTACCTGAGGTGATTGGGACACCCAAATACCTGAACGGGGTGCCTTGGAGAGGTAACCCGACCATACTGCTAAGCTCTTCTTGGTTGCGTACATCTAAGGATATATAAATGGCACTCTTCTAGGTGTTCATTTGCAATCCGAACCAGTGAGAAAAAGTGGTCATCAAGTTCATCAATATCGTTAACACCTGCGGCTTAGCCTTGCATAGAAGAATCACATTGAAATATCATTTTTGTCCGATTGTCACCTTGGGGTTACTTCAAAAATTTAACCAAGGATTACATATAGCGCAACCTCGGGTCGTTCACTTTGAGGAACCAAAAGATGAAATTAATTTCCTAAGTAACTAGATGCAATGCAAACTAAACTATAAAATAGGATTGATTTTAACAATTACCGCTAAAATTTGCAACGAATGAAAATAAAAGCTAAGGAATTGTTTTTGGTATTTTTAAAAAAAATTGAAATGAGAAATATGACATGACAATGAGTAAAATAAATAAGAAGACAAACATAAGTAATTAACAATGATAAACGCAATCCTCCAGTTCAATAGCGCAGGCAATCTCACTCAAAAAGATATGGGAGTTAAAAAAATTGAACCAAGAATTAAAATTGAACTTTTAATCTAACAACCGAGTCACCTCGAATTGTTACAAAAATATTTTCTAACAAATCCCAATTTACTAATTGCCACCAGACTAGTAAAATAGAACTAAGGATACTAACATCAATGCTCGACTTTTACGGAATAATTAAGAAATATAATTAATGCCAGCAATAGATAAAATGATCCAAATAACTCAAGCCACCTTGAATAATCACCAATTTCGCTAAAATCTCAATACAAAGTTTTGACCCAAAACAAAGTAATGAAATTAAATCCGAAATCAACACAAAATCAATTGCCAAACAATAATTCAGTCACAAAACACAACTCCAAATAATTAAATAGTAAAATCTATGAATTACTAATTAATTAAATGGACAAAATAAAATTGCAGTTAAACTCCCCTATAGAAACGCCAAGCTCCTTCCTTTGCCATTGAACCGAAGGATTAGGATGGATTAGCCAAGAAAATTCATTGAAATTGCTGCCGACGTTGAGCTTCGGTGATCAGCCATGAAGGGTTGCTTTTCACGCCTGCATTCTCCTCGCTTAATTTACTAATTTCTTTTGCTTAATTTCTAGATCCACGGCAACCAATACATACAACCAGATGTCCACGCCTAGCCTTCATGCAAAATTCACGTAGCCTCCTTCTGTTTAGCGTAAATCTCCACAGCTCCACAACGTCACAAGACCTCTTTTATTTTTTTCTCTCTCATTTCTGCCTCAAGCTTTCTTCCCTGCGACCACACATATTACAACACCAGCGTTTTTCTCTTCACGTTGCCTAGCATCACTCACTCACAACAAGGCGTTACTCACACAACAAGACACCTCTACATCACCAACAGCACCTTCAACGCTCCTGGTCTGCTCCTTTCACGTTTATCCAGCAGCTGCCTCCTTGCGTGATAAACAACGCCAGCTGCTTCTCACCAACAAGCCACACACACACTAAGCACAGCGTCTCCACCCCTTCTACAAACCTCCAGCAGTCACTCATCCACAACTGAACAACAACGCCTAAGGCAGCAACCTCAACAGCTCTTCTATTTTATTTATCTCTCCCAAAAACCACTCACACACCAGCTCACACCTTCACAAACGCCACCTGCTCCTACAACGATAGCTGCTTCCCAAACCACCTACTGCTTCCACACTCCTCCAATAACACACTCACAACACTACACACAACACAGACATCTAACACCTCACACACATCAACGACACAGCACAAGCCTCTCCTAGTTACTCACACACTAACACTCCCGTCCACTCTCCAAGGCTCCTCTCCTTTCACGTTAACCACCTGCTAGCTTCCTCTTTTATTTTTCTCCTAAGCTACTCACCTCCAACGCCCAGCAACTCTCCAAGATCATCCAGTAGCACACCTCACAACTCCTATTTACTCCAGCCAACACCAACGCAGCACACTCACTGCACACACTCACTTCACTCTCACACCAACTACAACTCCAGCCTTTAACTCACGCACAACACACACATAGCACCTGCCTCTACTCCCGTACACACTATACACACAGCTAACAGCACACACCAACACTAACTCTCCAAGATTACTCACGCAAATAACATAGCAGCTTGTAGCATCTTTCTTTCTTCTTTTTTTTTCAAATACCCTAAAACAAAAATTACAAATATCAATTGTCCAAAAATCAATTTATTATAATTAAACCAAAATCCTACTATTTTTTTTCCTTATAAACACAAATTAAATGTTAAGCACAATAATTCAAATAATATTCAAATAAAGCCATAAAGATCATTTTAGTGACAAAAACTCATCCAAAAGATATAAAATTATATTTGAATAAATGAGTTTGTCACTCGGTCAAACTTTGAATCAAACTTCAACACTCCCTATTGATTCAAAGATATAAACTCCCATATGTTTTTTGAAGTTCTTATGCTTTTTCAGCAGAAGTGCCTTTATTAGTATATCAGCAACTTGTTCTTTTGTATTGCAAAATTTCAATATAATTTCTTCACTAGCAACAAGACTCCTAATGAAGTGATAATGAACATCAATGTGTTTTATTCTGCTATGATAGGCTTGATTCTTCGTCATTGCAATGGCTGACATGTTATCACAAAAAAACTCTGTAGCTTTAGCTTGCTTCTGATTGAAATCAGCAAGAAGTCTTCTTAGTCAAACTGCTTGACTAACTGATGCTGTTGCAGAAATATACTCAGCCTCTGATGATGATAAAACTACCACTTCCTGCTTCTTTGAACTCCATAAAATTGCACTTGACCTAAGATTAAATAGGATACTAGATGTGCTTTTTCTAGCATCCATACAACCTGCATGATCACTATCAGTGTAACCTGTCAGTTTAAAATTTGATACGTTGGAGTACCAAATTCCCAGCTCTGCAATTCCTGCTACATATCTCAAAATTCATTTTACAGTTCCAAGATGTAGCTTGCTTGGAGTGTGCGTAAACCTGGACACAACTCTGACTGAGAAAGCAATATCTAGTATAGTTTAACACAGATAGTTCAAACCTTCAACAAGACTCCTAAAATATGTTGCATTCACAAATTCATCGTTATCATCTTGACTCAACTTTTCATTCACATTTATGGGTATAGCTTCAACTTTGCAATGCAACATATTGAATTTCTTTAAAAGATCCATTGCATATTTTCTTTGTGAAATAAAGATCCCATCAAAACCTTGTTTCACTTCAAAACCAAGAAAATAATGCAATAAATCTAAATCTGTCATTTCAAATTTCTTCATCGTGAAAGTTTTAAACTTAACAATAATCAACTCATTAGAACCCATATAGATCATATCATTAATATAAAGACATACCACCAGAAACTCATCTTTCAAATAAAGTGTTGGCTCATTTTCACTTCTTTTAAATCCACTCTCCTAAAAATTGGATTCAATTTTGAATTACCATACTCGTGATGCTTGCTTTAAGCCATAAAGCACATTTTTTTAACCTGTAGACTTTATCTTCATTACCATTAGCTACAAAACCTTCAAGCTGTGAGACATGAACTTCTTCCTCCAAGTCATTATTCAAAAAGGTAGATTTAACATCAAATTGGTATAATGAACAATTTAATTTAGCAGTTACGGCTAAAAAGATTCTCACCATTTCAAAGCGTGCAACTGGAGAAAAATTTTCGTAGAAGTCGATACCTTGCTGTTGAGAATAACCCTTTACAACCAACCTCGCCTTATGTTTTTTAACAGTCCCATCTATATGATACTTGGTTTTGAAGACCCATTTAAGCCTAACAACATTCTTTCCTTCTGATAAGTCTACCAAGTCCCAAGTCTGATCTTTTTGAATAGCCAACATCTCCTCTTCCATAGCTTTGCACCATTCTTTGTCTTTTGTAGCTTCTTCAAAGTAAATAGGATCTGAAACAAGCAAGGCAAAAGTGCAAGAATTATAAATTTCTTGCAAGGATCTGAATTTTCTTTGAGGAGTTTCACTTGATGAGCTTGAAGATGATAATTCATTGCTTACAGGAACAGATGAATTATTACTTCTAAGAGTACCAGGGCTGGAAATTGTTGGTGTTGGATTCAGTGTTGGTTCAATATTATCTTCTAACACTTGAATATGCTCCTTCTTATTTTCTTCATTCTAGTTCTATCTTACATCTTCATTAAAAACTACATCCCTGCTGATGGTTATTTTACCACTAATAGGGTTATAAAACTTAAATGCTTTGGATTGAGAAGAATAGCCAACAAAAATATATTTCTCAGACTTTTAACCAAATTGTCTAGAATGAGTTTTGACCAAAGCATAGGCTAGACAACTAAAAACCTTTAAGTGGTTTACAATTGGTTTTCTACCTGTCCAAGCCTCAAAGGGTGTTTGATTACAAGAAACTTTTATAGGAGACAAATTTAGAAGGTACATCATTGTTATGACAACTTCTGCCCAAAAATAAATAGGAAAGCCTTTTGCTTGAATCATACTTCTAGTAATCTCTACCACAGTTCAGTTCTTTCTTTCGGTTACACCGTCTTGCTTTGGTGTTATGATGTTGCAAGTTCCCTGCAAATACCATTTTCCTCACAAAAACATTAAACTTAGCTGAAATAAATTCACCTCCTCTGTCTGTTTGTAATGTTTTTATTAAAAGACCACTGACTCTTTCCATGACTGCTTTGAACTTCTTGAATTTTTCAAAAGCTTCAGACTTGTTTTATAAAAAATAAACTCAACTCATACTGTTGCAATCATCTGTAAACAACAAAAAATATTGACTATCACCAAGAGACTCTATATTCATAAGCCTACACAAATCTGAATGCACAAACTCAAGACACTTAAAGGCTCTCCAAGCCTTTCCAACAGGAAAAAAGTTTTTACTTTGTTTTCCATAAACACATCCTTCACAAAAAACAAGATTATCAAGTTTTGGCAAACCAAACACTATTTTTTTTCACTCAACAGCTTTAACCCATTAATATTCAAGTGCCCATAATGTAAATGCCACAATTGAGTCTCACTATCACCATTAGCAACCATAGCATAATTCTCAATTATTGAAACGTCCAATGGAAACATTTTATTTTTAGCCATTAGAACTTTAGCAGTGATTTGCTTTGATTTTTTATCTTTAATAATGCAAAAACCATCCTTAAAAAAATTGAATATCCACTAATCATCAATTGCCCAATGCTAAGTAGATTATGAGATAAAATAGGAACAAACATCACATCTTGTAAAATTTTAGCATTACCTTGACTAGTTTTAATACTAATGGTCCCTCTGCCTTCAACCTGAATCTTTTTGTTATCTCCTAGCGCCACATCTGTTTTATCATATTCATCAAACTCCTTAAATAATAACTTTGTTCCACACATATGATTAGAACAATCGTTGTCTAAAAACCAAACATCATTAGATTGCTCCTTCTCACAAAAAAGGGCCATAAATAGCTTGCTTTCATCATCTGGTTTCTCTACAAAACTTGCTTGGTTTTTCTCATCCTCCTATTTTTTTCCAGCAATAAACCTCCCTATGACCTGGCTTGTCACAGTAGTAGTATTTAAAGATCCTATTCTGCCTCTCTTCATTAAATCCGCTTCTGCCTCCACCTCTTCTTCCACCTCTTCCACAAATACCACTTATACCGCTACTACGTCTAGCAGCATTTTCGTGCATCTCCCCCTTCACCTGAAAATCTTTTTCTTCATTCTTTTCATATGACCTGAGTAACCTATCTTCATGAGTTTGCAAGGAACTCATTAGTTCATCAAATGAATAATTTGATAAATCATGCGCCTCCTTAATAGTAGCAACAATATATTCAAACTTAGGAGTAAGAATCCTTAAAAACTTTTGCAACAATAGTTTCTTCAAAAATATCTTTACCATATGACTTCATTTGATTAACAAGAGAAGAGACTCTAGACAAATAAGTTTGAACAGGTTCATTACTTTTCGTAGACAACGTTTCAAATTCATGACGGTAAGCTTGCAATTTTACCGTCATTACCTTCGAAGAACCTTGAAACTCCTTCTTCAAAATCTGCCAAGCCTCCAACGGTGTTGCTGCTGCTGCAATTCTTGAGAATATTGTTTCAAGAACAGCTTGTTGAATTAGGAATAAAGCTTTGGCATCCTTCCTTTTTACTTCTTTCAATCTTTCTTCTGCCTCTTCATCTGGATCTTCTAAGTCAACGAAGCCATATTCAACTAGATCCCAAAGTTCTTGAGACTTAAAAAGAGCCTTCATCTTAATACTCCAAAACTCATATTTTTCTCCTGTGAAAATTGGCATGAGTGGTTGTGAAGATGATGAAACAGCATTTGTTACCATCTTTGCTCTTCCTCTCGTGTTTCCTTTTACTTCCCCAAAAAAACAATGTTTTGCTTAATACCCAATGGACCAAACCTCACGTTTCACTCAAGTGTCCAAAGGAATAAACCTGACTCTGATACCAAAATGTTGAAAAAAGGTGAATATCAAAACAGAGATAGACAGCGCACATAAAGATAATAGACTTTAAGCTTTTATATCATCTGATACGTGATGTAGAAACAACTAAGAAGTGCCTCTATATATAAGCTTAAAGAAAACAGACACAACTAATTAAATCCCACGACTCTGCTATTTATTAAGAAACTTGCTTAAATAAAAGAAACAAACTAACAAATTAGAGTATACTCAATCAAACTTTGAATCAAAGTTCAACAATCACACATATTATCAAGTCATCAAATAAAAAAATGGAGAAGGACAATGCAAGAGGAATTTGACACATTACGAAAAAAAACAATACTTGGGACTTGGTTCTATCTTTATCTTCTCAAAATATCATAAGATATGAGTTTATTGTATAAAGAGGAAAGTCGATGGTTCCATGGAAAGGTACAAGGTAAGGTTAGTAGCAAAGAAATATCATCTAAGGCCTGGTATTGATTTTGCTAAAACCTATAGCCATGTTTTGAAACCATCTACAAATCAAGTCATCTTTAGTCACGTGGAATCTGATTAATGGAGAAATTCTGCAATTGGATGTGTCCAATGTATTTTTGCATGAAAATTTAGATGAGGCAGTCTTTATACGGCAACCTCCTGGATTTGTGAGTTATATTTTTCCATATCATGTTTGCGGGTTGGAAAAAGTCCCTCTATTGCTTACGCCAAGCTCCAAGGCAGTGATACCTATATAATTATCAAGCTCTTTTATGTCTTGGTTTTGTTGTCTCTAAGAAGATACCTCTCTTTATTATTACAATCATACAGGAATTATAAAGCATATTACTTAATCTATGTATATGATATTCTGTTGATTGGAAACAATTCCACTCATATTTAGTCTCTTATCAAGTCATTGAGTAGTTCATTCAAATTAAAATACCTTGGCTCTTTGCATTAACTTTTTTTGAGTTGAAGTACGTTCGGTACCATTAAGACTCCTTACAGAGTCCAAATACATTCAAGAATTGTTGAGTAAAGCAAAGATGGATTGAGCTAATATTATTTCTACTCCTAACTGTCCACAAGTTAAATTAGAAAATAATATTGGAGACCCATTTACAATTGAAACTCTATAGAAGCATTGGCTGTTGGTTACAATATCTGTCTCTCTCACGTCCAGATACCTCATTCTCTGTCAAAAAGTTCATCAATTTATGCGCAATTCAATAGTTGAACATTAGATTGTGGTCAAAAGTATTCTACGGTACTTGAGAGGTATACTTCATCATGGTCTTTTGATTTGATCATCTTCTTCATGAATGATTCATGCCTATAGTAATTCCGGTTGGGAAAGTTTATTGGATGATAGAAAATCGACTTCTGGATATTGTACTTTTGTCGGATCCATATTAATAGCTTTGGGGTAACGCAAACAAAGAATAATAGCAAGATCTTCTACCGAGGTTGAGTGTAGAGCATTGGCATCTATTATTACTGTTACCGAGCTTTAATGGCTGATTTCTTTGCTCAAGGAATTAGGGCAGCAAGTCAAAAGTTCACCAATTCTTTAGTGTGACAACTTAAGTGCAACATACCTCCACAACAAAGCTAATATTTTATTCAAGATCGAAGCATGTTGAAATCGATCACCGTTACATACGGGATCAAGTAGCTCAAAAACAAGTGTAAGTTCGATATCTTTCTTACCATGATCAGCTGACCATAACCTTTGCAAAGAACTCATTTCCAAGATTTACAGTTCAAGTTGACCAACAAAACACATGATAATCAACTTGTAGGAGGGTGATAAGCATAAGATAAAATATTTGAACTTAGTTTGATAAGGGTAAGATAAACTATTGAAACTTAGTTTTGTTATCTCATTATCGTTCATTCAAATCTTTGTTTGTTATTTTTATGTATCATTCATTCACTTCTTGTACAACAAATTTATTCATGTACTGCCTATATAAATGGCTTGCACATTATCAAACTAAGTTGATGTGTGCTATCGTTATCAGAAATGAATTCTTCACTAGAAAGAGCTAATTATACTTTCAGATTCAAGGGACGTACATGTTAAATCAGTTAGAAAGACATCCAGGACGATGAGCTATCCGCATCCAGCAATGTGGCTTAAACTTAAGATGGAAAGTTCGATGCTGAAAATGCAAACTTAAGATGGTTTCAGTTTCGCGATGGTGGACATTTTAGCAAAACTGAAGCTTGTAAATATATTCTGATGGGGGCATTTCAACAAATCCTTACTACTACATTCCTTTCTATCTATATAGTCTTTTGCATGGATAAGATGGAAACTTTCATGCTGAAAGTGCAAATGCAAAGCTATTATCCTTTGTTCGTGAACTCTGGAGTCAAGGTGGTTGTGTAACGGCATGATTTCGTGCTGCCTTCAGCAACAGGATTTCTTTACCCTTCATAAACTGCCACAAGTTCTCAGACGCAACAGGATTTCAAGTGAGAAAAAAAAATGAGAAAAGCACTTTCGGCACGAACAATGCGACGAGGATAGTGTATGGATTCATTAACATCTAGGCATCCTGTCATTAATTCCTAACGCCAAAAACGAGGAAGAAACCTTTGACGTTACAAGAATCCAATACGATAAGTAAAGATAGTAGAGTTATACAGTGATCTATTAACATCTATACATGATGTCGTTTGAACTTCCTTGCAAATACCTTCTCTTCATGGTGTTCACACATTCTGCCATCATATATATACTCTGACCTATCCTCGTCATTACGCAGCAACCATATAATTAAAGGCTGCTTGCACTTCCAATAGCTCGCATTCTATGAATTCTCATTGATCATTTATCTGCAATTATCTGAAACAGCAGACAATGACTTCATGCCAATGGTTGAATTGTTACAATTGACCAATAAAATTTTAATACAAAATATTTTAACTCACTGGGGAGAAAAGCTATGTTTAGTTGGAGGGAGCAATATTTAGTGGGTTAAATACAAACTATAATTTTATTATAGTGCAAATTTTTACAAGAGTAAAAATACAAGGACACTAACTCATAATTTTCTTCAACAACACCTACTCTAGCATTGACTCTTTCATCTCTAATTCTTGGAGACACACACTTCAAATTAACATACATATCTTATTTATAATAGCTATTGCTGACATAAGAGATAGTACTAG
>JAOSBK010000204.1:5497652-5516114 GCA_027568895.1 Erythroxylum shatona
AGATTGACATTTGGTGGTGGAGGGACAAGAGTCCATGTGTTGTTGCGATGAAGAGCTGTGAACTCGTCAAGCATGGCTTGACGCCAATGCGGGAACTTGTTAGCTTGAGTAAAAGAGGTGGGATCAGGATCATTAGAATTTTGTGTGTGGGTAGAGTAAGTTACATAATCAGAGAATGTGCGAGGAATGCGAGTTTGATCACGGGTGCGGGTTACCATGGGATGATGTGGGATAGGGGGTGGAGAGGAGGTTGTTGGTGAGGTGGTAAGTGGAGGCATAGGTAGCGGTAAGGAGATGGACGATGTAGGGTTTGAGACAGGCGAGGAAGATTGAGAGGAACTAGTATATGGAAAGTCATTTTCAACAAAACGAACATGACGAGAGATATATATTTTAGAAGTGGTAGGGTCAAGGCAGCGATAGCCCTTGTAATTAGGAGAATACCTGAGAAAGACACATTTTGTAGACTTTGGTTTGAGTTTATCTGAACGTGTGGACCCAATGAAGGGAAAACAAGTGCACCCAAAGACTCGAAGGTGAGAAAGGTTGGGCTTTGTCAGAAACAGAATTTCTTGGGGGGATTGGATTTGTTATGGAGAACAGGGGTTGGTAATAGATTTATGAGGTAGGCAGCTGTAGAGAAGGCTTCATACCAAAAGGTTTTAGGAAGGGAGGCATGAATTAGGAGTGTGAGACCAGTTTTAGTAAGATGACGAATTTTACGTTCGACGATCCCATTTTGTTGTGGGGTATGAGGACAAGAAATACGATAAGTAATGCCATGTGTAGTCAGAAAGTTAGCGAACAGACCTTTGACAAGTTCAGGAGCTTCATCGCATTGAAAGGTTTTTATAGAAGTCGAAAAAAGATTTTCAGATTGGGATTTGAATGTCTGAAAACGAGAAATGGCTTGAGATTTGTGGGTTAAAGGATAAATCCATGTATATCGACTGAAATAGTCAACAAAAAGAATAAAATAACGAAAGCCAGAGAAGGAAAGGGAGGGAGATGGTCCCCAAATATCACAATGGATAAGCTGTAGTGGTTTATTAGAAACACGAGAAGATAAGGGAAAAGAAAGGCGAGTACTTTTTCCCTGAAGACAAGAAGTACAATGTTTTATTACATGAGGTTTGATATTTAAAAGGGGAGACAACCTAGAGAGTGTAGCAGGACATGGATGACCAAGACGCTGATGCCATAATTGAATTGGAGTAGAGGCGGTATGGAAAGCAATCGGATTTGTGAAATTGACTGGAATCTTCAATGGGTAAAGATTATTGTGGATGGTACCCGCGAGAAGTGGTATCCTGGTGTGGAGATCCTTCACAATATAACCAAAAGGATTAAATTCAATGATGCAGGAATTATCCTTAACAAATTTTGCTACAGAAAGTAAATTTTCAGTAAGATTGGGAACAACTAAAATGTCATTTAGGTGAAGGGTTCTAATGGGAGTAGGGGATGTGAGATTACCAGTAGAGGAAATAGGAAAAGTTTGTCTATTATCGACAATTACTGTATTTGGACCATTGTATGGTATTGAGGATTCGACAAGTTGAGGGTCAGGAGTCATGTGGGTTGTTGCACCAGTGCTGGGTAGCCATTCTGCAAGGATAATAGGAGTGACATCTGAAGGATAAGAAGATTTTGTGAGGTCGAGGGCAGTGAAAGGAGTGGATAAATTATTAGGGTTTGTGGGATCCGGAAGGGGACAATTTCGAGATTCGGAATATCGGAAACGACAATGTGCAGCAATATATCCTCATTTCCAACAAATTTGGCATTTAGAGGAAGGTTTATTGGACCTAAAATGGTTATAAGATTGGTTTAGCTGGTACTTTGGGCTGGGCTTGGAGGAATATTGGTTAAAAGGGACTGGTCCAGTGGAATTAGACAAGTGGCCAAAAATTGATGGCCCAATCGACCCAGGTCCATGGCTATAACGATTTGGCCCAGTTGGCCCACTTGGAGGATATTGGCCATTAGGGTTAAAAACATGTTGATGCTCACGTCCTCCTCCTCTCCTCGTTCTGTAGCCGTCGCGTCCGAAGGTGTATGGAGAGGGTGAATGGCTGGACAATGAAGCAGCGAGGGCAGTGTCCGATGGTGGAGCGGAGTGGAACGAGAGCAGTCGCTGTTTGTGGATGAGGAGCTTTGCCCGAAGTTCGCCAAAGGAGATGCTTTGTGTGTTGGTTTCTACTGGTTGTGTATGTAGGGTCAGATGTGTTTGTGTATGCATTGTAGGTGTTTGAGAAAAAGATTGCTAGCTTGGTAATAGGATTAGTGTATAGGCTCTGATACCACGAAAGAATAGAAGAAGGAAGCAATTGAAATGCAATTGTATTGTATTGATTGTGTATTTGCTGAATAGCTTTTACAGGTATTTATACATGTGTTTTGGTATCTAGTAATAATAACAAATAAGATATGCAAGATAAATAAGATACACAAAATAAAATCAAATGAGATACACATTAAACAGAAAAGATCATTTCTGATATGAAGATCTGTATATGTTTATTACTAAGGTCAATTCCTTAAATAAATTGTTAGAATTTTAACCTAGACGATCTCATAGAAGAAAACCTTACAACCATAAGGATGTGGAGTATACATTCAATTCCTCAATAAACTTGTTAGAAATTATTTAAACCTAATGATTAAATGGATGTGGACCTGAAAATGTTGAGATGTGGAGTCTAACTCTAATTCTTTAACAAAATTGTAAAGAATTTTGAACATGAATGTCACTTGGATGTGGACTTGACAATCGCTTGGATATGAAGTATAGCTCCCACTGCCTTAATGTTGTCTGGTTAGACAACTTTTGTGTAATATCAGTAAGGCAATTCCATGGATCAAACCATAAGCATTTCCTTTTGACATGCTCCCATATAATATTGTTGAAAGGACACGTGAAGAAAATATGGTCTCTTGTTTTTACGTGCTTTCGTACGTAGGACAATTCTTGTCAGCTTGTAGGTAAGGCAGTTTGTTAGAGGTTTTGAGCTTGTTTTGTATTGCAAGCCATAAAATGAAAGAGATTCTTAAAGTTAATGCTTTACTCCAAACAATTTTATACCAGTCAACTTTGGGGCATCTTCTTCTCAAGAGATTTTTGGTAGTTTTGTTGGTTAATGTGTGTAAAGGATGGCCCTTCCAATAAAATGCATGAGGAAAATTTGGATTAGGGTGATATGCAGGTTGTAGATATCTCAGTCTGTGAGGGAGTTGCTAGGAGTTTTCATTAATAACTGAGGATAATCTGGTGTGAACTGAAGAGACAGTTAGGATCCTTGGGGTGTAGAGAGACTACAAAAGTGGTTCGTGACCCAACTAAGGATGGCAGTCTTGGCCCGACCCAGCCCGACTTTGGTCCAAGTTAGTCCTGACCCATAGCCCGAATGAAAGGTGTAAAACGACATTGCTTTATCAAAGTTTTTTTTAAGAAAGTGTAGACAAGTACGGCCATGTCATGGATTAGCAGCCACCAATCTGTCGGGCCATGGGCTGCTTTGCCCATTGCCATTCCTAGACCCAACTAATTGTTAAATTAAAGATTGGTTAATCTACCATTCTCAACTCTGCTTGTAACATCAATTTGCACAATGTCTCTCAATTTAAGTACTTGATTAAGGAAATGTGAGTGTGAGGAAATCTTGCTGATTTGCCATATACTTCTGGCTTGGAGAAAGTATGAATGTAGCCATTTGTCATCCCTAAGTTTGTAAAAGATTTATAAACCTAATAAATTAACTTTAACCTAATTTGCATTCTTATTAGGTGTGTATCATCAAGTTTGACTAAGGATGGCAATTGGGTCTAACACTAACTCGACCCAAAGTCAACGAACTAGGCCTAGGTTGATAGACTTCGAGCTAGGCTTGGGTTTGACCAAAGGCCGATTCTTATAAGCAAAACGATGTCGTTTTAATGCAAATCAAGAAAACAATGTCGTTTTACATTTTTTATTTTAAAAAAGTTCCGACCAGACTTAGACAAACTCGGGCTAGGTCAAGTCAAACTTGAGCTTGGGTTGAGATGTCTCAAGGCCAATCGAACCTTGAGCTAGGTTGGGCCCATTGCCATCCCTAACTCTGATGTAATTTATATACTCATAAGAAGTGTATCGATTATCCCTTACGAGATTTGTTGAATTGTTTAAATATATTCTAAAGAATTGATTTTGAGAATTTCATAAATATAAATATATATAAGTCATTAAGTTAAAAAATCATAAAAATAAATTATGAAATAATACATTTTTATTAATTTCTTTGAATTATTTATATTTAACTTTTAAAATTTAAGGAGTTATTTATAAAAATTAAATTAAATTTTAGTAAACAACATTGAATAGAAACTATCATCTTACTTTGAAATTTTAAATTAAATAAATTAGTTATCAATTAGATTCAGTAATGTATTATAGTATATAATTAAAACCAAACAAAAGTCAAAATGATTAAAATAACATTAGATATTATGTTTATTTAATATTTTCTGAATACGTGTTTGGTTTAGTGCTAGTTTGCTACTTGTACACTGTTGTGCGTTTCTGGGCTAAGTTTGGTGGGAGATGGCGTTCTCCATTACTAAAACTTGTTCTTCTCCTTCTTTCTGTTCCGACGCATCGTCTCAGCATCAAAACCACAAGATATTTCCCTCGCATTCTTCTTCGTTGTCTCTTATTTCTCGCTCTGCTTTTTACAGGTTTCTTTTTGTCTTTTGTATTTAGAACGTGTTGTTTGTTTTCTGTTGGATTTCCGAGAAAATGATTGTTTAAGATGAAATGAAAAGGATTCTGACTTGCTGGGATTTGTTTTTGTATTGTGTTAAAGAGTTGAGGAGGTTGTTGGTTGTGATAGGAACGACGGAGTGTTTTTTTTTTTTGATTAAGACTAGCATTTCAATCTTTGTAACTATTAGTAGAGGCATTTCATTTCATTTCAACCCTTATAGCTATAAATTCTCGAGATAATGGGTGCTCTTTATTACTTTGGGTTATGATGGGGCGAGTTGGCTCAGGAAAAACAAAAAAAAGGAAGAAAGAGTAGAGCTTTAGTAGCTGAAGTTTCTAACTTTGGTTCGTATTTCGACTTTTCATCTTGGGCTTTTATGTCTAGAGCATACTTTGTTTGCTTTATGTCGATATTTTCCAAGCCTCGTTTTTCTACTTTTAACGATTAAAATGTATTTGATTCCTCTATCACTCTCATTTTGCATGCTAAGCTGAATTGCATAAGGAAGTTCTTTTTTATTTGTACCAGATCGGGCTTTGTTTCTAGGCGGGGGAAGAAGTGTTCTTGGCTCACTCATGTCTGTTCATCTATTAAAGGTTGATTCTCTGCTTAATTTGAGCATCTAATTTTTATTCAACCTTCTTTAATATTGTTTAGACTTATATGGATTATTTATGTTTTCGTTTTAGCTGTTTTGCTTGATGAGTACAAGGAAAACCTTTCCCTCCCGAAAGGTTACTCGTGGTCGGTGCATAAGTTTGGTGGTACTTGTGTGGGAAGCTCTGACAGAATCAAGAATGTAGCCGATGTAATTGTTAATGATGGTTCTGAAGGGAAATTGGTGATTGTGTCAGCAATGTCGAAGGTGACAGACATGATGTATGATCTCATAAACAAGGCACAATCACGGGATGATTCCTATATATCTGCTGCTGATGCAATTTCCGAAAAGCACAGATTAACAGCAGTGGAACTTCTGGACGGTGATGAGCTTGCTACCTTTTTGTCCAGGTTACATGATGACATCAATAACCTCAAAGCCATGCTTCGAGCTATATACATAGGTCAACATACTTACTCTCTCTGTCCATGCAGCTTAGTTTTGGACAGACTCCTTTATTTCATGTCTTCTGTGTATGCATACACTCCAAGATTTTAGTACGGTTCTGTCTTGACTTATGTTCTTTCTGGTTGAGGCTTTTTAAGACCAATGCTGAATTGATTACCTCTTTTCTCTTGATATAAGAATGTGTGCACATGCATCTAACAATTATATCTTAAAATATATTTACAGACACACACAAAAGCAATACTTGTCATGTTCCATTGTGAACCTCAGCTTCATATTCTCGTTGGGTTTTCTGATGCTCATTCTATTGTTTTTCATGTTCTTTTATGATTACAAAAATAGGATTTTGTTCAAGGAAATAAACATATAAGTTCTGCTTCTTGAACCAATTAAGGAATATTGCAGTAAATGGATGAATGTAAGTTTAGGCATTTTTATGTGTACCTAGTGGCTGAAATGCTTGACATCCTTTCCACAACAACTTTCAAATGGGTGCATTTAAAAATGTCTTTTCTTTTGTTTTCCTTCTTTCTTCTGTCTTTTTTTTTTTGAAAGTCATTTTTCATTCTTCATTGATGCTGATATGAATATAAGACACAGGTCAATTTTGCTTGTCACATTTGGTTTTTGTTGCTTCCGAATAACTTTCTTTCTTGATTAACTGCAGCTGGTCATGCCACAGAGTCTTTTACCGATTTTGTTGTTGGACATGGAGAGTTATGGTCTGCACAGATGTTATCATTTGTTGTTAAAAAGGTCTAGTGTTGATTTGCTCAATGTTATGACAACTGCCTTCTAATTGTAAATTTTTCCTTATATCTGAAGTTGTTGCATTCTTCTGCAGAGTGGGTTAGATTGCAAATGGATGGATACCAGGGAGGTCCTGATTGTAAATCCTACCAGTTCCAATCAAGTTGATCCTGATTTTGTGGGATCTGAGAAAAGACTTGAAGAATGGTTCTCAAGAAATCCATCAAAGACAGTGATTGCTACTGGCTTCATAGCTAGTACACCTAAGAATATCCCCACAACTTTGAAGCGGGATGGAAGTGACTTCTCTGCAGCTATAATGGGTGCTCTGCTAAAAGCTAGACAGGTTACTATCTGGACTGATGTTGATGGAGTCTATAGTGCAGACCCCAGAAAAGGTTTGTGCTTGGATTTAATGGGTGATGTAGAACTTTTCTGTGAAAGGATCTGCTTCTTCTGTATGCTTTTCTTACAAAGTCACTCTAATTCTAGGGATTTCTCTCATTGAAATTCTGAGATGAAATTAATTAAGTGTTTAGTGTTGTTCTAAGAAATATCTTTTCCCTAACCTTCCTCTTTTTTGCAGTTAGTGAAGCTGTGATACTGAGGACATTGTCTTATCAAGAAGCCTGGGAAATGGTGAACTTCATGACACTTCTTATACTGGTCAATGTTGCTTCCTTTTGTCCCTAACGTGGAATTCATGTGAATATTTAGTCATACTTTGGGGCCAACGTTCTACATCCACGTACAATTATACCTGTGATGAGGTATGACATTCCAATTGTGATAAGGAACATCTTCAACCTCTCTGCACCTGGAACAATGATCTGTAGTTCTCCTACTGATGACAATGAAGATACCCAGGAATTGGCATCCCCTGTAAAAGGTTTTGCAACAATAGACAATTTGGCTCTTGTGAATGTTGAAGGGTGAGCTATTTTGTGATTATTTGATTATTTGTTCTTATATCAATTAGTTGGTGTAGAATTTTCAATATTTTGTTTTTCTTGGCAGAACTGGAATGGCTGGCGTTCCTGGTACAGCTAGTGCTATTTTTGGAGCTGTAAAAGATGTGGGAGCTAATGTCATTATGATATCCCAGGTTTTGAGTCCTCTAACCTTAATTTTCCTGGATTCCTAAATAGCAGTGCAACTTAGTGTTTGTATTTATGCAGGCTAGTAGTGAGCATTCAGTGTGCTTTGCTGTTCCTGAAAAGGAAGTAAATGCTGTAGCAGAAGCTTTGCAATCTAGATTTCGTCAAGCTCTAGATGCTGGGCGTCTTTCTCAGGTGATCCTGGTTATTTTAATCTTATCCTTCATAGTTCTCAGTTTTCCTACGAAGGAGTAAGAGTCTGTGAAACCGGATTTTAGTTCCCTAGAATTTCCAAGCGTATGAAATAGCTTAGGAGGTATAGATTTATTTATCTAGTTTGGAAACTCGTATGTTAGTTCCTTTCTCTATCTAACTTTTAAAAAATTTCCAGGTTGCAATCATTCCAAATTGTAGTATTTTGGCTGCAGTTGGTCAGCGAATGGCTAGTACTCCTGGAGTGAGTGCTACTCTTTTCAGTGCTCTAGCTAAGGTAAGGACAGACATATATGTACCTATGAGTAAAAGTATATATGGTTGAAGTGTCTTTAGATTTCACGCGTCTTTTTGTTTTTATATCTTAGTTTGTGCCTTTCCTATATGATGAAGATTTGAGGAATTTTTGAAATGCAGGCAAATATCAATATTCGTGCCATAGCTCAAGGTTGCTCTGAGTACAATATTACAGTTGTTTTGCAGCGAGAAGACTGTATAAGGGCTCTAAGAGCAGTTCATTCAAGGTGCTATCTCTCGAAAACAACAATAGCCATGGGAATTATTGGACCTGGATTGATTGGTGCCACATTACTTGACCAACTAAGGGATCAGGTGCATTGTTATGTTAGATGTTCCCTTGATTAATGGATTTACATGTTTGGTCGGCAATAGACATGGGATAGGGAAGTTTGGTCTTTATATAATGGTCTTCTCCTATGTTGATACTCTGTTAATTTAAAGAGATAGTCCTTCAATTGGAATGCAATTTTTAGGGTTTCTTACTTCCATTAATGGTGCTCTGGTGAGATAATATCTTTTGGAGTTCCACACGCATTACATTGCTTATGGTAAATAAGGAGTCACTTGAGATAGCATGTAATGGAGTGTGAGTCATTCGTATTTCATTTGAGCTACAAAGGTTCACGTTTCCATATGATATGTTGACTTCTGTATTTGTTATACGTCCGATACATAATATCTTAAAAATCAAACCTAATTTAATGGTTAGGATTGTAAGTCTAGGTGTTTACTTTTGGCACACAACATCTGACTTTGGGACATCTTTGTAGTCCTTTTCCTGTTGCTTTATGAAAGAATGCATTCTATTTGGATCTCATCAACATATACCCTTTATTTAAAATTATCTAGAAGTTATGAGATTAGTATCAGCCTTAATATCACCTTACTGTAAAGTTATCTAGATGTCTATAAATGTTATTGAGATTAGCGTCGTTCTTAACATACCCTTTATAACGTGTGATGATTATTTATCCTTCTTCATAATCAAGACCAGCATAACTTCTCTGCTTTTCTATTTTTTTTCTTGTTTACGTGAAAATTCATGGGATTCTGAACTTTTTGGACAGGCGGCAGTCCTGAAGGAAGAATTTAATATTGATTTGCGTGTAATGGGAATCACTGGATCAAGAACAATGCTTTTGAGTGACATGTAAACCCCTAAACACCTATATGAACTTCCTTACTGTTAACTTTTCATATTTGGAATCATTTGGAAAGATAGCGTCTGCTTTTCTCTCTGTTAAAGAATTGTACCATATTCATTCAAAAGAAAGACAAGGAAAGGTTATAGATAGAGGTCTCATAAAACTTCTAGCAGTTACACTAAGTATGATGCTCACTGTGAGCAGATAAATTTTGGGGCCCTTATTTGCAAAAAGAAATATTCACCTTGAAATGAAGTCAAGATGTTGCAATGCCATTGTTAAGATGTTGCAATGCCATTGTTAAAGAATTATTCAAACTTTTTTTTTATTGTTCAATATGGACCATAACTAGCTTTTATTAATTCTGAACGCTTATGGGAACAAGTCTGTGCTCCTTCCCTTTGGAAAGTTTCTTCTCATATTTTCCTACCATAGCAGTATAGGAACTTGGTCCTATGTTGTCATATCTGTACCTTCTACTTCCTCCCATCTCTTATTTCGAGCCAGAATATCTTCACATTTGTGGACTTTGAATTGCTTACTGAAAGAATGAGTAACCTAAAATTAAAAATCGACCTCTTTTCTGCCCCTTTTAGCAGGTTATTTATGAATTAGAAAATTAAGATACCATGAACTATGGTGTCTTCAGTAAATGGAGTACATAGAATGGGGAAGGTCGATCCATGAGTGTCTCCAAAGCATGTTATTGAACCTTAAGTCATTTGTTTTGATGATATTATTTAATGAACAGGTTTGAAATTGGGAGTCAGCATTTCTTTCCACAACTGGCCTTATTTTTTCTTTTTGTTTGGATGCGCAAATGGAAATCAATTGTTGTGCATTTTGTTGGGCTTTATAATAGCGTCAAGCTAAGAGCCAATCTGGGAGTAACATTACTTTGAACGTGGAAGGGTTTTGCTCACATAGCCCAGATTAAACTTAGTGATGGCGTCTCCCACTTCCTTCATTGGGCATCTTTTCTGTCGCTATAAAAAAATTGTGAAAAGAAATCTTTACATTGAAGTTTGTGCTGCAGGATGTCCAATGACTTTTGGTAGATAGAAAGGCATAACTATTATAGGGCATGATCTTCAATGTGGGTGAATTAAATCATTCACATATATGCTGTAGTGCCATTTTAATTGTTTGTTGTTTACAAACAGACATCAGTTCATATCTGTTCCAGCCATACTGTTGAATGAGTTAATGCCTTAGTGTTCTTCATGGTATATAGAGGGATCAATTTGCTGAACTGGAGACAGCTTTTGAAAGAGAAAGGGGAAGTGGCTGACCTGGAGAAATTTACTCTACATGTCCATGGAAATCATTTTATTCCAAATATTGCCATGGTAGATTGTACAGCAGATACCAACATGGCAAGCTGTTACTATGATTGGTTGCGAAGAGGAATTCACATCATCACCCCGAACAAAAAAGCAAACTCCGGTCCACTTGATCAGGTAATCTGAACTTGTATGTAATGTTATGCACATTCTGTGAAGTTTTTGCTTGAGCTAGTTCTTCATTTCCTTTGGTAGTTTGTTGACTTGATTTCATCACATACAGAATTGGGTTTATCTTGCTATTGCTGCACATTATTTTTGTAATGAAAATTCATATGGTTTCTATACTTTCAATTCATATAGGTAACCAAGGTTATGGTTGCAGCATTTTGTTAAAGTGAAGTTATTTATTGCTTCACTTTTTGTTGCTTTTTTGCTACATGTTCTGCCTAGCATGTATCTCATGGGTCTTTGACCTTGAATTTTCTATTGTTTGTCCATGGTTTTCTAGCAGAAAAAAATGACTATAAAGTAAGCTAGTAATAATCTTAGAATGATCATAGAAGCTGCTGCTTTGTATAGCAGAAAGATGGGTAACCAGAAAAATAGTAGTTAAGCTTTTTATGTGTACATCTATCTATCTATGTATAAAGTAGAATTGTCACACCAGATTTTAACATGTAGCAGCTCTACAAATTTATTCATTGTTTATAGTATCTATACGATCCTTTCAATTAACTCTATATCACACTAGATTTGGACATGTGACAGCTATAAAAATTTATTAATTATTTATAATTTATGTAAGGTTCTTTCAATTGAATATTTCATATATTCTTTTAATTCTATATAAAATCATATGTTAAATGTCTCATAAATTGTTAAACTAAAATATTGGTTAAGAAATTAAACACTAACCAATCATATATATATAGATAAAAGTATAAATTTATAAGTTAAAATTGATTGAATATAATAACAAATTTCAAAGATTGGTTAGAGTTTATATATATATATATATATATATATATATATAAAGGACATTTAAAAAAGATACATTATCATATTTTGCCACTTGAACTTTGTACATGTTAACTAATTGATGTCATATCAATTCTATTCAATTAACTTTTGTTTAGAATTCCTTGTTCTATTCTTCTAACTCTTTTAATATTCCACTTATCAACTTTATCTTTAGTAATTATATTATAACATTAATTATTGGTGATTCTTTGTTCTTATGAAGATGTTAAAACATTAAAACTACCTTTTCATATTCTTTCTTTCTTTATATAGTTTGGAGATGATTTATTCAAACTATACTAAATACTACTCAAGTCCAACTAACTTATATTTTATTTAAGGTAATTTTCTTATTATACTACTTCCCTTTTTTTTTTCCTTAGGTTTTTATTTACATCTTCGTATTTTAATTTAAAGAAGGATTATTTTTTAAAAAGAAATAAGAATTAGAGTAGTCAATTTGAAAAGATTATCCTCTATCTATATTTGGATATAGTAAATAAAGTAATTCTTCATTTTGATTTTTTAAGCTATTCAAGGATGTAAGACCTTTAAAGAGTACACAAACATTCCAGTGATTCTTAATTAAGGCTTTTTGAAAAGCATTAGCATTTCTATATTCCAAAGGTATATGATGGAAATCTCATGCTTCTAAAAGTTCTAACATGCTAATTGTGTTTTATCTTCAAGTATAAGTGTGGGATATTAATCCGTCACTTTACAAAGTACTACAAATTTATAACTTAGTTTGGATTAAAAAAATTGTATTACAATTCATTAGTTTTGGGTTTCGATAAGAATATATAACTTATATTAGTTAACTTCTTTAAATTAGGGATGAAATAATCTTCCATCTTAAGTTTTAAAGGGTTATTTTTATTTTTATTTTTCTAAGTTAAGATTTGAGTACTCAACATTTAATTCATTTTTCGATTTTTCATTTTAAGTTTTTAAATGACAGTTTTATGTATAAATCTAAATTGGTATTGTAAAGAAGAGAGAAAAGGTGTTTTGGTTGATTTTTCTGAAAAGAGGTATAACGACATATATATACTAATTAATCAACAACTAGTTAGGACTCTACTAAATGGAATTCCTATAGTCAAGCTTTGGGATCTTGTATTAGCTACACAATCTAATCTACAACTTATACAATTTGTAGCACTATCCCTTAAGTTGGAGCATAGATATCAATTTCAACAGGTTTAGTTCGTTTATGAAATACAAGATTAAAAGTAATATGTAGAGCAACTTGGTTATCACACCATAACTTTGGTGGTATTGAGATTCTTAGAATAATTTCAGTTAAGAACTGATATATTCACATTATCTCTCTCACTAATTGTGCTATAGCTTTATATTCAGATTCTACACTAGACATAGACATAATATTTTGCATTTTGTTGTTCCATGGAACTGAATTTACTCCAACAAAGACATAGTAGCTAGTAATGGATTTTCAGTCAATCCTAGAACTTGCCTAATCTACATTTAAGAAACAATCGATGTTAGTATGCCCATGATTTTTACACAATATCCCTTGTTTAGGAGCCCCCTTTTAGTATCATAGAATTTGTTCTAGAACAACACAATGATGAACGGTTGAGGAAGATATGAATTGAGTTATAATACTGACAAAATATGCAATATCAGACGAGTTAAGGTAAGATAGTTAAACTTCTCAAACAATCTTTTATACTTGGGATTTTCGAATAAGTCTCTATCTTTGGTGAGTTAAATTAGGAAGCATTACAACACTGCATGGCTTAGTCCCTAATTTTTCAGTCTCAATTAATAGGTCCAGTACATATTTCTTTTGAGATAAGAAAATTGGAGGTTAACTCATGCAATACTCTAATGCTTCCTAATATACAACTCACCAAATTTTTAATCTTTTTCTTTGTTATATATAGAATTATATATCTTTACATTAAAATTTATTTACAAATTATACAAATCAATAATGTTACAAACATAAAACTATAATCATTTAACAAATAAATAGAGGAAGATAAGTTTTCATATGATAGGGAATATCAGTAGAGACTGTATTATTTACGTAATGAGCAAGGTACAGCAATAGTATACCTCCTGGAAGATAGCTTCCAGGCCAATAGAATATCTATACTTTCCAGAAGATGAATAATAATCCCTCCCCACTATACAGATTCCTCTATATGCCTTTCCCCGTACCTCCCCTCTAAAATCTCTCTTGATAACTAATTCATAACAACCTAATCTATGTGGCAGTTGCCCCCTTCCCCATCTTACCCTTACAGATATAGGTTTGGATGGGCTTAGTGGGCTAATTGCTAACACTAACAGGCTGGTTGCATGGAAGGGTACTAACATCATATCTATTAAAATTTATTTAACTATACATCTTATAGATTGTATGAGTTGTAGATTAGATTCTGTAGCTGTGACAAAATTCCAAGACTTGATTATAGAAATTCCATTTAGTTAGTTACCTAATTAGTTGTTGATTAATTAGTATATATAAATTTATATATATATATAGCTATACCTCTGTATAAAAAACGTGTTTCTATATATGTAGCTTTGATACCATGTAAAGAAGAAATAGTAACTATTATAATATTTTCATTTGAATAAATAATTTCTATGCTTTTATTATTTTTACTCATATTTTATATCTAAATTTTTATATATAAAAATTATATTATATAGTATCTAAGATTATGGGTTTGAGTCACGTAAACAACCTCTTTGTAAAATGCAAAGGGAAGGTTGCATACATTGGTGACTCTTGATCCTTACAAAGTGGGGAGCCTTGTGCACTGGGTTTGCCCTTTTTTCTATGTATCTAAGATCATTTTAAAGAAAATCCACATAAAGTGCAGGTATAGTATAGGTATATGTTTAACTTAGTTTTAGTTTGTTTAAAGCTTTCAATTAGGGTGAAGTTTCTTTATTGGCTCTATCGGGCACTTAGTTATATAAACCTGCTCAAAGATCCATAAACAGTCTGAAGTTAATAGTAGCATGTGGTTATATAAACCTGCTCAAAGATCCATAAACAGTCTGAAGTTAATAGTAGCATGTGGTGGCAAACATATGATATCCTTAATCCTTCATTTTGTTTGCCCTTTTATTTTGCTTTAAAAATAAATAGGAAGATGCCTGCCTTCCCTACCAAGAACTCTCATTAGATGTTGATTTAGCGCTTGAAGTATAAGGATACTAGGTAAAAACTTCTTGTCTCAAATCCATTAGCTGCTGCAGGATACATATTTGAAAATTTTCTCATTTCTTATGCCTTGAATAACTGAACATCATTGAAACCAAATACTATTGTTGTGCAGCACAATTGCCAAATTTTGACAGACATGACTATCTTTTCATTTCTAATTGTTGCAAGAAAAGATCCATCATAACTTCCCGTAAGCTGGAATTACTGCAGCTTGGATGAAATATTATTGAGAAAAGTTGCAGGAATAACTCTTTTGATGCTACTTTATTTATGCTTTTCTGAATTAATATAATTCTACTTGAGATTGTCAATTATTCTTCAACATTTTGCATGAATTACATAAAAATGCTAATGTGACTTTACACGTGAGAGCTTCATGGAACCCCTTTTTCAAACCTGAAGGTGAAGAGTTGTATGATAGTAAATCAATCTTGAGAGTTGCTTACATATTTGTTATTGCATTGCGCATCCACTCTATTTCCTCGTTAGATTTTACTAATTTCATGCCTCTTTCTTAACCATTTTCTGTATAAATCCAGTACCAAAAGTTGAGATCTTTTCAACGGCAATTCTATACACATTACTTTTATGAAGCAACTGTTGGAGCTGGCCTTCCAATTATTAGTACTTTACGAGGTCTCCTGGAAACAGGGGATAAAATATTACGTATTGAAGGGATTTTTAGGTGAGTCTTACTATTATGGTTATTCCAGAAATATTTGAATTGCATAGAAACAGGTGATTTTCATGACAATTCGATGATCAATATTATTTTCTGGCATCTGGTGTGTATATCTCTTGATCAGCCTTTACTTTGTTTTCTTCTTGACAGTGGGACGTTGAGCTATATATTCAACAACTTTGAAGGGGCACGAGGATTTACTGACGTTGTGGCAGAGGCTAAGCAAGCAGGATATACTGAACCAGATCCTAGGGATGATCTATCTGGAACAGATGTTGCCAGAAAGGTACCAACTTCTTGAATTTCTCCATTATATTGATTTGGGTGAATTAGCAAGCCTTGCCCACTGTTGTTGGTCTATTCTATTAGTTGCCCGATATCTGTGGAAAGACTTCCCCATTCATTTATAATTTGAACTAGCTCCTCTCCTTAGTTTGGTGCCAAAGTTTGTCTAGTTTGATGGGTGAGAAAGATTTTAGTTAATGTCATGAAGGCATACCTGTAGAATAAGGAGCTTGATGAGTGGTTGCAACTTCCTTGTGTATATGTTTTACTAATTCCACTTCGTCACTTCAATACATTTCACTAGGGATGGCAATTTTTGGCCCATGGGCCTAAATTTAGTTGTTTTCAATGTGCCGGCCCATGGGTCAGACCCAGGCCCAGACAAACTTGAGATCCAATTATTCTAAACAAAACGACATCGTTTTATATAGAAAAGTTGGGTCTCCCAGACCCTGATCTAATTAAAAAAATAAATTATTCTATATTTTTAATTTAATTTTTTTTAAAAAAAAAACTTGGTGTCCTATTTCACAGGTAATAATTCTGGCGAGAGAATCTGGGTTAAAGTTGGAACTTGCAGATATCCCTGTGGAGAGTCTTGTGCCAGAACCACTTAGAGTAAGATTCATTTTCTGAGAACTATTTGTTGCAATGGTATAGTAGTTCATATTTGGTCCAATATTTCTGGTTATTTCAGGCAAGTGCATCTGCTGAAGAATTTATGAGGCAGTTACCACAGTTTGACCAAGACATGGCGAAGAAAAGACAAGAGGCTGAGAAAGCAGGAGATGTGAGTATTTCTTTTTTATTAGCTCCAATTAACCTTTTGAGTGTGATTATTTTGTCACACTTTCTGGCAACTACCATTTTTCATAAATGGGAAGGTTGGTTGTTGTAAGTTCAAAGTACATATCTATGAGAGAGAAGTCTTTAAAATCCTCTAAATGGGAAAAGCTGAACATCAGAAGGGAGCTTGGTATATGAGTGACTGCTTGAGACTTGGAATAAAGTATGCATTGGGGTGACTTTCTTTCATAAACAGTAGCTTGGGCATGTTGCATTCACCTGAAAGTTGAAAGAGCAATTTTGATCACAACATCGGTCAAGTGATCACCTTCTTTGTACCTGATCCTAATGAAGAAAATGAGGAAGTAAACAATGATATTGGTGTCAAAATGGAGAGGAAAAATCACGAGAACAAAAAAGTATACATGTTTCCAATTACAACAACAACTTCTAGTAGAAATCTGACTAAGGCGCGAGATCTGAGGAGGTTTATTAGTGTGTAGCCTTATCTCTAATTACTAGAGAGGTTATTTCCAAAGTATACATGTTTCCAATTATCTAGCATAATCAGTTTACATCTAGACACATAGCTTTGCAGATTTTGTAGTCTGGCCTCTCGGGAGAATATTGTGCTACAACAATGAACTTTAACCCTTATTACATCTTCTGATAACCTGTGGCTTTCTTATGTGTTCCTTTAAGAGGAAATAATGCCTAATTTTCAAACTTACTTGAATCTTATGCTCTATGCAATCTAAAGGTCTTGAGATATGTTGGAGTGGTGGATGTGGTGGGGAAAGAAGGTCGAGTTGAGCTGTGCAGATACAAAAGAGATCACCCATTTGCTCAACTCTCTGGTTCTGATAACATAATAGCTTTCACAACTACAAGGTACAGGGAACAGCCTCTAATCGTTCGTGGACCAGGTGCTGGAGCACAAGTCACAGCTGGTGGAGTCTTTAGTGACATTCTGCGATTAGCCTCTTATCTTGGCGCCCCATCCTGATTGGGTCTGTGTTCGCACCTACAGGATGGTTGTTTTAGAGCTTTTCTTTTTGTAGGCTGAGGTTTTCTATCTTCCTTAGTATTGGTGATGGAGCTTGGATTAGTTTTTGTGTAGCAACCTCATGTCTGCACAGATGCAACTGTTTCACTAAAATCTGATGTTGGTATTGGAGTTAGATTAGTCTCTCCATTGTATATTGCCCATCAACTCAGTGAACGTAGGCTTCAAAATTGTACTAAGAAATACTGCTCCAGTTAAATTGCGTACCAGTTTGTACTTTTGAAGAGCTCTGCAGTAGTGGCAGAAATGTGTTGTTCTCATTTGAAATTGTATGAGAAGAAAAATCTGGTCTTACTCCCTCCAGCTTAATGAGTTAGCAGAAATTAGATTACATTTCGAACAGTAATTAGATGTTTTAGAATAATGTGTTTGAAGAATTGTTTAAGAACATTGCATGCAGTAGACATCAATAGTTTCAGTATATGCGTTTTAACAGAGGTGAGAATTAAGGGGGCGTTTGGTTTGAGCACAGGGTTGGTTATGGATATGAGTATAATAGTAGAAGGGGATGAGAATGGGTATGAAAAACAAAAAAATAATGTTTGGTTTGTAACTTGGGTTTTTGTATTAATACTAATAATATTGTTTGGTTTGTTACATTAATAAGAATGAAAGATAATATAATACCATTTTTATCCTCACTAAAAATGAAAATAATTTGCCTTTCATATGTTTATTGAGATTTTAGATTAAATCAAGGAATTTCAGAAAATATACCTAGAGGCGTAAAACAAAAAATTCCTTCGTTTATGAGACACGATAAGGTAGGATGGGAGATCGTAAGGAATTAAGAGGCGATAAGGA
>JAOSBK010000204.1:5529001-5543509 GCA_027568895.1 Erythroxylum shatona
TAATAATAATAATAATAATAATAATAATAATAATAATAATAATAATAATAATAATAATAATAATAATAAAATAATAATAAAAATAATCATAATGATGATGATGATGATGACGATGGCGATGACGATGACGATATAGTTAATGGAAGTTATTTCTTTGTCATTCTAAATTCTAGTTTTCAAACCAAATATTGACATACATCATCATTAGAAATTTTTAGAAATAAACTAAACACAATAATACTCATTCATTCCATTCCATTCCATTCTTCATCTATTCTATTCCTTAAGAATAATCATTATGTTCCTTATTTATTCCAGTAGGTGAACCAAGCAGGTCGTTAAGGTCTTCATGCTTCAAAGCTGGAGTGGCACGTGGCACTACCAAACTAATCATATCTGCTTTGTTGTTTTATTTTTATGGTTTAGGTTTACCACTCTTCAAAATGTTTCCTCATCTGATACTTAGAAAATTTTATGCTTTTCATTTTTCTTTTGTAGATTCAATGTGAGCCTTACAAAGGAGAATTTTTAATGAACAATGCTACTAAGAATATATAGAGTTGGTTTGCAACAATTTAATAGCTCAGATCAATTTGGTTTTTTCTCTCATCTAGTTAATTGGTATCTCATAAAATTTTCTTCTATATTGGATGCATTTGTGATTGGCTTCATACTGTGTTTGCTTGTGATTAACTTGTGGCTCTTTGGGTATTGAGATTTCAGTTTCTAGTCTTCATTGAACCATTAAAAGTTTAAGTTCTTTAAGTGTTTATAGTTTTCTATATTTTGTTTGACTTTTTTTATTGTCTAGTATTGTCTTTTAATATTATGCAGAAACCTAGTTGTTATTATTGGTTTAGTTTTTGAACCATTTAATTTTGATTTACTTGTGCTTATATGTGTTTGTGATTTTAATATCTGTCATTGTGGTGCCAATTTTTGGGAATTAATATCAATTTTTGTTTCCTTTTCAAGTAATATTAGGATCGCTTAGTGACTTGCTAGGCTTATCTTCTTTCGCTTGTATTGGGCATTAGAGTAGGAGTGGTGGCTTTGACTTCTGCTGATAGAACAAGGGCTAGTCCTTCGGTGAGATTTGGGTCTAAGAAAAGAGAAGATGTTGATAAATTATAGATAGATTCTTGATCATTAGGACCCCTATAGGAAAATCTCTATAATTAGTAAGAGTTTTTATACAAATATAAGATTCATATAGCGTGCATTCAGAAGACAAAGTGGGCGTGAGCTAAAGACAAAAAAAAGATTAATGGGTTCAATCGTTGATATTTAGGGTGTTTGAGATGACAGAATAGGGTAGAGATCTTAGTTCTCAAGGAACTCACACATCAAGTTATGGTATAAAGAAGACTAATGATAAGATTGTCCTTAAAGATTGTGGTGAAAGATATTGTTTTCAATGTGGCGTGTGCTTATGCACCTCTAGTAAGGTTGAACAAATAGCTTAAACACCAATTTTGGAAAGAACTAGATTAGGTGATTCAGCAGATTCCCTCTGACAAGATAGTTAGTCTAGGAGGAGACTTTAATGCTCACATCGGAGCAACCTCAGAAGGATATTTATAGACTTACAGGGGCTTCATGTATGGTGATAGAAACGATAGTAGGACCATTTTGTTGAATCTCCAGTATCATTTGAATTGGTAATATCCAACTCTTTTTTTAAGAAAAAAGAGGAGCATTTAGTGATTTTTAAAAGTAGAACTACGAAAACTTAAATTGACTATTTTCACGTAAGGCGAAGTGATCAACCTAGTTACCAGGATTATTAGGTTATACCTAATGCTTGCTTATCAACTCAACATAGATTATGGGTTATAGATTGTATAATTAAATATTGGAGGAAGAAAAGAAAACCTAGGAGGTGTACAGAGTCATATGGTGGAATCTGAAAGGGATACAACGAAACAACTTAGGATAGAGTAATTTATGGACAAGAATATAAATTAGAAGGAGATGCTAATCAGATGTGTGAGAGAGTAGAAACTCTTTTAAGGAATACAACTAATTAGATCTTGGGTGTTTCTAAAAGGCCTAGGGGTAGTAAGAGTCTGAGTCGTTGAATAAAGATATACAAGAAAAGATTAAGATAAAAAAGGATGCCTAGCTATATTATATAGCACCGTAAAGGTAGAGAGTGTATTTAATAGAAAAATTTACAAACTAGCAAAGAAAGGGGCGAAGAAGATAATCTCATAAGCTAAAAGTAGAGCTTACGAGAAATTATACAAAAGATTGGAAACTAAAGATGGAAAATGGATATATTTAGGTTGGTGAGAGCTAGGGAACAAAAAAAGGGAGAATTAGATCAAGTTCGTTGTATAAAATATGAAGCAGGGTAGGTTGTAGTTAAAAATGACATCAAGAGAAGATGATAGAAATACTTCAATAGCCTTTTTAATTAAGGCACAGAGGACATCACCTTGTTAGGTGATCTTAGCACTTCTGAGAGGAATCGTAATATTACTTATTACTAGTAGATTACAAGAAAATAAAATAAAATAGCTTTAAGAGAGATGAAGAGTGGAAGGGCAGTGGTGCCTAATAAGATACCCATAAAGGTGTGGAAGTGCCTAGATAAAGAGGGTATTACTTGGCTAGCCAAGCTTTTTAATATAATCTTTAAGTCTACCAAAATCCTGGATGAGTAGAGACTTAGTTCTTTTATACAAGAACAAATGGGACATCCAAAGCTGTAATACTATGACGTTACGGGAGAAGTTGATTTAACAGAATGCGAAAGGGTGCTTCTATCTAAAAGAACCTATTTAGCTTCATGCTAGGAAGATGCGCAACAAAAACTTTACATCTCCTTAAAAGATTAATGGAATATTATAAGGAAAGACAACGTAACTTACATATGGTTTTTATTGACTTAAAGAAGGCGTGTGATAGGGTACTTAAGAAAATCATGTAGAGGTTTATTTAGAAGCTAAGAGAGTTCCTATAACCAATATATGGGCTATTAGGGATATATATAAAGGTGTAAAAACTAGAGTACAAATAATATGAAGAGATATAAAGTATTTTTTTATTGATATTGAGCTACACCAAGGTTCTTCTTTGAGCCTCTTTTTGTTTGCAATAATAATGGATGAGCTCACCAAGAATATCTAAGGGTATGCTCCATGGTGTATATTATTTGTAATGACATTGTTTTGGTGGATGAGATAAAACAAGGGGTCAATGTCAAGCTAGAACTCTACAGGGATACGCTGGAGTTGAAGATTTTAAATTGAGTAGGATTAAGACTGAGTACTTAAAGTGTAACTTTTCGGGCCATAAGATAGTTTCCAATGTGGAAGTAAAGATTGATTCAGAAGTTATACCACATAAAGAATATTTTAAGTATTCATGATTTATCATCCAATGCAATGGAGAGATCGATGAAGACATAGTTCACCATATCAAGTTAGAGTGACTTAAATAAAGAAGTGCATCATGAGTTTTATGTGACAAAAAGATACCACTCAAGCTTAAAGATAAATTATATCATTTAGCGATTAGGTCAACCCTGTTCTATGGGACAGAGTGTTGGGCCATCAAACAGGTGCATAGTCATAAGTTATGGTAGTGGAGATGAGGATGTTCTGTTAGATGTGCAACTTTACTAAAAGAGGTAAGGTCATGAATGTAATAGTAAGAAACAAATTAAAGGTGACTAATATTAATGAAACATTAAAAAAGACAAGAGTTAGGTGTTTCAGTCATATTAAGAGAAGACACTTGGATGCTCCAATAAGAAATTATGAGAAGATTATACTTAGAGACTGTAAGAGAATAAAAGAAAGGCCTAAGAAGAACTGAAGGAAGGTGATCAAGAATAATATGGTTATGTTTGAACTTACCGAGATTAAAACTCTCAATAGAAAACTTTAGTATACTAGGATAATGACAAAGGATCTCATATAGAGAGATCTTTCTCTTTCTTATATGTCTTTTAATAATTTTCTTTTGAGTATTATGTCTTGTATTTAGCCTAAACGTTTAATATGTGGTACTTCTCTTTTAATTATTTAGCTTAAATATTTTCTCATAATGACTTGTTTGATACATATTTTTTTACCTTGTTTTATATTTATTGTATTATTTATCTTATTGCTTATTTTTATATTTTTATTTATACTTATTTACTTATATTTAGTTATATTATTATCTTTTATGTCTATTTTAGTTTTAATTTAGTTTTAATTATTATTCTTTATAATTTTAATAGATGTATGTGTATACATTTTTTCTTCTTTTTTCTTTTCCTCTAGGTCCATTAAAAATAATCTCTCTACTAATTAGAAATAAGATTGTGTATTACTGGATCTCTCCAGACTTCACGTATTAGCAAGACTTTCACTAGATTATTATTGTTGTTGTCATTATTATTATATGATTCACTCTTCAATTAAAGCCAACATGGATAATATATGCATATATACTTGATATTCTTCGATGATTATCAAAATATCAACTATTTTCTTATATTAATTGACATGATTTTTTTTAAAACATATTGTTTGATCAAAAGTTTTGAAACATTATTAGCTGAAACTAGCAGTAGTTCTTTTTATAGTTTTAATAGGTTGAGCTTTCGTTCCAAGATCATCAATTCAATGATTCTCAATAGAAGGCTAACACCTCTACTCCAAAAATAATTAATAATATTTAAAAACATTTGGTTAAAATAAGTCAAATCATTTATTTATTTTGCAGAATAATATATCGCAACCATTAATTTCTTATCAACCAAACATAATCATTTCTCTTGTAAGGTAAGCAAACCAGGAACTTTGGCACTCAATGAATGAAATTTAGAGTTGTCATTACCACTAAAATCCGTTAAACAACTTAATCCAGTTGTTGCTTAAAAATATTAAACATCAAACTACATAGAAACTTCTAGCAACTGATGAAGAATTCCTTTATGGGTTTGAATTAACCAAGTTATTCTTTCTTATATTGGCAGATAAGAAAAAAAAAAAAAAAGGACTCACAAACAGGCAAAGAGAGGAAGAAAGAGGTATGATTTCAAGGACAGAATGTTCTACCTAGGCGAGTCCTATGACTAGGAACTGCGAAGTGTCTCAACCTCCCTTCTTGTTCAACCAAGTACCCTTCACAAAGAAAAGCCTTTGAAAACTTGTCTTCAACAACTCTGTTAACATCATGCACAAAGACATCTGTCTCTCCCTCCTCTCTATTCCTCGCCATCAATCCGGCAGTGTATATAGCCGTCATCCTCCCGGGAGCTTCGTCGTGATAACCCGTAGGAGCATCAACCATGATCAAGTCCCACTCTGTATCATAAACTTCTGTAGGAAAGCCTTGAAGAGCAAGTGGGCACTTGGAGAATCTCGGATCAGTCACGACCTTGCAGCCTTCCGAGCCTCCTGTTTCCATTAGCTTATCGGCTTCGTGTACTTTGGTGTCGTATGTCACGTGGTAGGACTCTAAAGTTGGCATCTTTTCTGTGATCTGATCAATCCAACTCTTGTCTTCTTCAAGAAAAACTGTTCTCCCACCGTGGTTTAATGATGCCCACATCAAGCTGTCGCGTCCTAGACCAAAGACTAGGAAGTTGCAGGGTGATCTTTTCTCCAGAACTCGCAGTGAGACCGATATTTCCTTGAGGGTCTGTTGTGGGGTGACGTTTGTTGTTGCGTAGTGGACAAGAGCGTTAGCTAACGAAGGTGGAGTCTTGGTGCATGTTGGTGTCAATGGAGGTGAGGGACAGGAGAGGGCAGGTGAGGATTCTGATTCTTGATCAGTTTGGAAGGATGTAGTTGAATTGGACACACGAGTTTCTGGTAATGGAGAGGAATGTGGCTGAGAAGATGAGAAGTTTGACCAGACAATGAAGAAGATGAGGAGTAGAATGAAGAAACAAAGAATGATGAGCTTGATGTTACTTGGGGACTGAGATTTTGAGTACTTCATGGTTCTAAAGAGAGGAAGAGAGAGACACAAGAGATATTGAGGTTTGGTTGTGATGACTGATGAAGAACGTCTTATGTTAAATTCAGTCTTTGAGGAGAGAAAGCATCAAAAGTTGGTGGAGTGGTTTACAGATAATAGAAAAAGAAAGGGGTGGGTAAAAATAATAGTTAGTTCCAGGCTCAGAAGATTATTATTATTTTTCCATATTATTAAACAACCAAAGATAAGCTTTGGATCCATAAGTCTTTACTATATCTTATAGTTTCCAATAATGAAAGAAAGGTAGATTATTTCAAACCTTTCAATGAATATGATGTCTGTTACAAGTCATATTGAGCCAAACCTATGGTTTGTCTATGAAGAGAGTTGGACATACATATTATACCCAACCCATTTACGGTATCTTCCATGTTACTTAAAAAGAAGAAAAGGGAAGAGAGGAAGTGTAAGTTTCCTTATTATTTCTTATGATTGGTGTTGGTCTTTGCTTTTAATCCATATTTAGAAGACGAATTAGTTGAAACGGAGACAAATAGTACTCTCTGAAATTTAAAAAAGTAGAAATAAAGGTGTTGTATTAAAATCTTAGAGATGAAGCAAAGAAGGTAGGAAATTAACGTGGAGGTTTTGATGGGGACAACGCAACGACTAAGGTACTCAATCTTGCCACGGTTAGGTATGGCCGTGGCTTGTTCCATCAATTTTTTACTCTTTTTTTTGGTCATATTGGAGGAATTATGATATGAATGGAGATTTTCCTATGATATAATAGTTCCGTGAAAATCAACATAAAAAGAAAAAGAACGATAAACTGTACAGTTTACCTTGATCCTCTGACTAACCTTATTTTGTTTAATTTTGTTCAACTAAAAAATGTCGTTATTTTTGCTTATATTTTAAGCAATTAGTCACTTATAATTGTCACGGATGTTATACATAACAAAAGTGTTACAAGCTTGACACGTGACTTTGTTTTTATCATTTTAATTTTAATTATACTACTATTAGTTTAATAAAAATTAAATTAAAATTTAATTTTAATTATACTACTATTAATTTTATAAAAATAAAAATAAAAAATAGTTTGAATTGTGTTATAGATGTGACTCTTTCTTTTTCTTTTTTAATTATTTTAGTTTTAATTTTTTAAATACAATTTATAAGATAAAAATTTAAATTTTAAAATTTGATTAATTTATTAAAATTATTTAATTAATTTATAATTTATAGAAAATATTAAATTAAATTTAAAAAATTGATTTATAAATAAACTAAATTTACCACATCTTTAATAGACAGCTGATGTTTTCCGCTGGTAAAATCAACTGAAATAATCAGCTATTAACTAATCACTAATACAATCAGCTGATTGCCAAACATGACGTTTATCAAATACAAACACACAGATTTTGTCACAAAAAAATATTGCATTATGTAAATGAAGAGACACTTCTTTTAAGCAAAGATTAATTAAAGAAATGGTTACGAGCTCACATGACAAACAGGTTAATGATGAATATAGCGTAACTAATCAGAATCTTGGATCGAACACAGATTGAATGAACTGAGTTTAAATGTGTTTTAGGCTATTTTCTTCTTGTGGTACCTTGTTAAGGATGATTAATAGATAGTAGCAACTAAGTAAAAAGCTAAACTTTAAACATTTAGATCCTATTTGACAATTAACTGATTGCATTAGCTGATAGTTGATTCTATCAGTGATTAGCTGATAATTGATTATATCAATTGATTTGACCAACAGATAATATTAATTGTTTATTAAAAGATGTTTGGTAAAATTAATTTATTTATAAATCAAAAATTTAAATTTAATCTAATATTTTTCTATAATTTATAAATTAATTAAACAATTTTAATACATTAATCAATTTTTAAAAGTTAAAAATTTTATTTAAAAAATTAAAATTAAAATAATAAAAAAGAAAATATGTGTCACGGATTCAAACTAAATTTTTTGTTTTCTAATTTTTATCATTTAAATTTTAATTTTTATAAAAGTAATAATATCATAATTTAAATTATAATTTAATTTAATTTTTTATTAAACTAATAGTATATAATTAAAATTAAAATGATAAAAATAAAAAATTATAGGCGTGACTTAAATGTCGCGTCAATAACAAGTCACAGCCGTGACAATTACGAGTGACTTAAGTGTCGCGTCAATGACAAGTCACAGCCGTGACAGTTACGAGTGACTGGTCGATTAAAGTTTAAGCAAAAACGACGACGTTTTTTTAATTAGATAGAGTTAGGCGTAGTAATGTTAGACAGAAGATCTAGACTCCTCTCTCGTGCCTGAAACCTTGTCACCCTAATTTATCTTATTACTCGTCCTTCTTTACCTTCTTTGACACCCACATCTACTGCCATCCCTGACGTAGTCACTCAGACATGAGGCTCCAGCCTCAATGGCAGGCCTTCCGACCTCCCATTCTGGCACTGAGAGAAATGAGCCATCCTTGTCCAACATTGATTTTCCTGCTATCTAGGGAAATACTGGCATCTCACTCAGTGGCTAACCATAGTGACAAAATCCCTAATAGCCAACCATTCATAGATAATGCTCCGAACACTCCCAACCTAGTTGGCACATGGAGGAACAAATTGAAGACAGTTCATTACAAGAGAACACTCAAGCATTATCAAAACATGCTAAAGGACAGAATCCTCTATCCACCGATTGACATGTTGCTGGCAGGAGCTCATGTCTGGTCCACGACTCTGATTAAATTCTTCTAGGTCAGGCGTCCTGGTTTCCCAACAATCAATGCTTGGACCAAGTCATAATAGGGAAAGCGAGGACTTGAGAAAGCCATGCTCCAAGAGGATGACTCCATCCTGTTCAAGTTTTTTGACAATACCAACCTCAATGAGACAGTGGAGCAAGGCCCCTGGCACATCAGAGAACAACCTCTTTTCCTTCAGAAACGACGATCGAGATTAGAAATAGATCAAGGTAAGATTGACACCTTGCCCTTATGGGTTCAGTTCCATAATACCTCGATGGAGTTTTGGACCATTGAAGGTCTTAGCTGCATCAATAGCTCTTTAAGTAAACTCATTTGTATAGATTCTCAGACAACAACTATGGAGTGTCTATGCTATGCCAAAATGTGCATCGAGGTTTCAAAACAGGCTCTCCTCCTAGATTCACTTCCTATTTTTTGGCTAACTGAAATTGGTGAATTGAAATCAGTCATCTCTATTTCTTATCCTTAGAAACTAGCTATTGCTAGCAAAATTTGAAAACCCACTGGTAAGGTTTTTCAAACAGGATGGTATGATGAGTTACTGGCTTCTGATGTGGTTGGTGATATTGAAGGGGTAGTAACTGAAGACAGGGGAATTGTGTTGGGCCTCACCCTTAGTGGAGACAAATAATGCCCTTACTGGAGCTGGGAATGTAGTTAATGGGGTAGTTGCTAATGCTGAATGTGCATGTGTTAAATTCACTGGTGTAGAAATAACCCCTATTGAGACTAGTACAGATACCTGTGGGGTTGAGGTTGAAATTATTTGCCTCGTTGTTGATGTTGAAGGTTAGGTAGTTACTACTAATGGTATACTAGTTGTTGCCTCCCTTATTTTGGCAATAGTTCAAGCAAATGTCATGAAGGCTATGATCGATAATGCTACAGACACAACTGCAATACTCCTACTAGATTTGAATACTCCTCCTGTTGTCAGTGATAAATTAGCTCTTGCTTTAGATAGCTTCCTTGTTGACCTTGTGTAAGGTTTGTGTAACAATTGAATTTCTTGTTCTCCTTTGGTAGGCCTTAAGCATAGTGATATGGTGAATAGTACTAATTCCCTCAATCCACTTACAACTACTCCTTTGCTTGCACTTGATAGTATTGTTATTGATTTGTCTCATTACGCTTTAGATGCATAACCTTTTGCTCATATTGTTCGAGAGGAGAGTAGTGAACCAGCTAACACAGGGGAGCCAATAATCTAGTATTTAACTGAGATTGAACTGATCCATCCTGATTCTGAGCATTATATAGTGCAAATTAGGATCAAAAAGAGGTTTTCCTATCAAAAGGATAAACGACCATCTATAGGGCATTCCCCTTCCAAAACATGACAATCCTTGTTTGGACTACCAAAGGGCTTAATGACCCTCTCAAAAAATCTACGGTGATGGAGGTGGTGAGGGACAAAACCCAGTTTTGTTTGGACTTTTTGAAACAAAAATAAAGGACCCTTGTACACTTTTTAACTCTTGCTTTTTGAGTGGTAATTAGAAGTTATTCTCGAATCATCGCTCACATATCAATGAAAGAATTATATGTCCGTTTAATAATGATATGGTTAGTGTGTCTACTTTTGAACAATCAGATCAGTTGATGCATTTTCATTGTCACATGAAACTTTTAAATAAGGGGTTTGACCTCACATTAGTGTATGCCTCCAATTTTCGTTTCCAAAGAGATAAACTATAGAATGACTTTCATCGTCTACAATAAGGCATACTAAATCCCTAGCTTGGAGCTAGGGATTTTAACTGTTCCCTCAATTCAATCCAAGTGGAAAGTAATAGGAGATTTCATACAGGCCTTACTCAGGAGCTTACAAACTTTTTGTCACAAATGGATCTAGTTGATCTTTACTCTACTGTATGATTACTTACTTAGTCTAATAATCAACAAGGTAATCTGCTTTTGAGGAAGAAACTCAACAGAACTCTTGTGAACACATTATGATTAAATCAATTCCCTTCTTTATTTATTCACTTTGGAGAGAACTTGATGTCTGATCACTCACCCATGTTGATTCAGTGACTCACTCAATTTAAACATATGGGAGCTTCATTCAGATTCTTCAATGCACTAACTGGTATGATGGGATTCTCATATCTTATTACCACTTATTAACACACCAAGGCCACTTGTTATAAAGCTTATCAATTCATGTCTGAGCTCAGATGTGTGAAGGTGGTTATTAAACAATTCATGCTGGGTAGATGAACTAATTTGTATACCCTAAAAGAAAAACTCATTCTTGCTCAACACAACTATTATTTGAATCCCTATAATCTTAAATATCAATATACTGAGGTTCAATCTTTATAGTCCTATCAAGAAGCCCTCCAGTTTCATAATTCAGTCTTAGTACAAAAAGCACGATTGCACTGGCTTTAGGATGGAGATTCCAATGCTAAATACTTTTATGCCTCCTTACTCGCTCGTAGAAATGTTAACCATATTGCCATGCTTCTTGAAAGCTATGAGCGAGAATGCACTGATCAAAATAGCCGCTTGGAACTAGCTCGATAATATTTCTTAGACTTAATGGGTACAACCAATGCTACTTTACCAGGCTCTAATGTTTGTAGCTTGATTGAATGCCATCTTACACAGGATACTTTGAATGACATTCTCTCTCCTATTATGACTTATGATATCAAAAGGGTTTTATGCAATCTACATCCATCAATTCCTTGGTCCTGATGGCTTTACTGCATTGTTTTTCAGCATATATGGGACATTACTAATGAGCTACTTACTGAGACTGTTTAGGAGTTCTTCAAGTCAGCCAAACTTTTGCAAGAAATTAGTCACACTTACATCTGTTTAACCCCAAAAAGCACAGACCCTTTACCATGAGTAACTTTTATCCAATATCTTATTGTAATACTATCTATAAGGTGATGTCAAAGCTTCTAGCTGAAAAACTTAAACTGACCTTATAGGATATTATCAACCCAGCTCAAGGAGTTTTTATGCCTGATAAACTTATTGGAGATGATATTATGCTGGTTCAAGAGCTACTAAAGACTATAATTCAAGGGAAAAAAATCAAAAATTGCTTATTACAGTTTGATTTCTTTAAAGCATTTGATACCATTAGCTGGAATTTCATAAAGGTTTATCTTGAGGCTATTCACTTCCCTAACCATTTAGTGCAATTGATTATGGCTTGCATACAATCTTCCTCATTGAGTTCTCTTGTTAATGGAACTCCTACCAAACCGTTCAAACCAGTTAGAGGCATTTGACAGGGGACCCTTTGTCTTAATACTTATTCACTTTAGTCATGGAAGGCTTTTCCCGACTTTTAACTATGCTTATAACATCCATTGGGGGATTCAAATATCATCTTTGTAAAGCAACTAATTTCACTTATATTATATTTGCTAATGATCGTTTACTTCTGTGCAAAACAGATGTCCCTTTTATCAAAATTATGATGAATGCTCTTAACTTATTTGCTCAATGGTTTGCCCCCAAGTTTAATTCTAGCAAAAGCAACTTATATCTCTCTGGTGATGTGTAGGATTTGGATAAAATAAGACGATTTACTAGTTTCACTACAGTTTCTCATAGGTTCAGTTATTTTGGTGTCCCTATTATAGGTTCCAAACCTAGATATCTGGACTGTATTCCCATTATTGAACGATTGAAGTCTAGAATTCTGGCATGGAAAAACATGTTCTTATCTTATGCTGCCAGATTAACTCTCATTATTTTAGTTCTTAGTAGTTTACATATCCATTGGACAACCATAGAGTTCTACCTCAAAAGGCGATCAAGGAGATGGATAGAATTATGAAGGCCTTCCTATGGTAATGTACAATCGATAACTCTAAGAAAGCTAGAATTAAATGGAGCGATGTTACTGTCTTGAAAAGGAAGGGAGGATTTGATATCATCTCTATCTCTACAATGAAAAAGGTCTTGATGGGCAAGAGGTTATGTTGACTATACACTGACCAAAATACATTGTAGGATCAAATGGGAACATGAACACTATCTGAAACATATAAATTTCTGGTAGTTAGATTGCTGTAGAGTTGGGTCACCCATTTTTAAGCAAATGATGATGTTGAGGGAGCTCATTTATCCTTGGTTACAATAGAATATTGGAAATGGGGATAAGACTTCGATTTGGTATGACAAATGGCTTGACATCAGCCCATTAGCTTACCGACCTGAATTTCAACACATAAGGAACATATTGCCTTTGAACTCTCGAGTCTCATCTCTAATTTTGAATGGTGAATGGCATGGGGATTTTAAAGGATTCCACAATCTGTTGAGCCACCTTCCAAGCCTGAATGATCTACAGAGCGTAGATGTCATTTGTTGGTCTCTAAACTGGAATGGTTCTTTCTCTAATCACTCTTGCTATCAATTATTTACAGATGCACTAGCTGATGTGCCTTGGTCTGATCTTCTTTAAGGAAAGGCTGTTATTCCTAGAGCTTCTTTTATCTCTTGGCTAGCAATTGAGAATAGACTTCAAACCAAGAATCGATGGTACGACAATTCTGATACAACTTGTCTATTTTGTACTATTGCTATTGAGGACATAGATCATTTATCTTTCCAATGTCCCTATACTAAGGCTATTTGGAATAGAATATTGCACATGTTACCTTATAATTTTTGTGGATATAATTGGGAGGGAATATTATCTTCGATCATTGACAATTCGGGATTGAGGAAACCCAATACTCCTCTCTTCAAAGTAGCATTTACAATTGGCATAGACATCATATTAGAAGGAGCACAGTCGATGATTTACTGATAAGAAAGAGAAACAAATACCAATTGGCGGATAGAATTATCAATAGTATCAAAGCTTGCATCTATGCTAAACATATGCAGGTTTTTCTTTCTATGAATATGAAGAATATGTAGGGCTTGTAATTTGTAGATTTTCATACCAAGGTTATTTCTTTTAGCTTTGATATATGTAACTAGTTCTCCTTTCAGAGCCAAGGCTAACAACTTTGAATTCAATGTAATGTTCCCCATCTCAGAAGCATTTCCCCCCGCTTAATGTTGAATGAATACAAGCTTTAAATCAGCCAATCCAGGATAGTGAAATTCATTTAGCAGTGTTCGACATGAACTCCAATAAAGCATCGGGAGCGGATGGGTTCAATGCTTTGTTCTTCCAAAAGCAATGGGGACAAGTAGGACCCACAATGACTACGTACATTAAGGAAGTCTTTAGGTTGGAAAGATGGGAACAAGATTTAAATCACACCATCCTAGTCCTGATACCCAAAGTTCCTTCCACGAGGCTTCTTATGCAATTCCATCCTATTAGCCTCTGCAATGTTCTCTACAAGATCATTTCTAAGGTTATAGTCAATCACCTGAAAAATCACATGGATTGGCTAGCGCAAGCACCTCAAAGCAACTTTATCCTAGGCAGACAAACCACTGATAATATTATTATCACCCAGAAAGTCATTCATTCCATACGTAAGAAACAGGGAAAGACCAGGAGTATGGCTATCATGGTAGATCTCAAAAAAACTATGACCGACTTCGATGGGACTTTATTCACCAAATGTTAATGGACATCGGGATCCCAGAAAATTTAATATTGTTCATTATGAAGGAAAGGAATCAATTTTCTCTATGAAAAATTGATAAAAATTGATTCCTTTCCTTGATCTGGCAACTTCCATTCCTAGGAAATAACTCATTGGACCCAAATCCTTTGCCTCAAATTTAGTGGCTAGAACTACCTTTATTTTCTTCATCTCTAGTGCGTCATCCCCTATTAAGACAATAT
>JAOSBK010000204.1:5556626-5594417 GCA_027568895.1 Erythroxylum shatona
GTTAAGCCTATTGGCTTTGGGTTTAGTTGCTTCTTCAGGTTTGACTTCTCGCTTTGCTTTAATGAATTCGTTAGTTTAAAAAAATAATAATAATAATTCTTATGATTAATATTATTTTAATTGCTCTTACACAATAATGATTAATTTATAATATGTAAAAGTGATTTAGGTACTATTAATTAGAGGACTACCAAAATAATAGGTCTTTACTTTTTTCTTTTAATTAATCTCGGTGAGCAAACATTGCATGTCTTATCATACTACTCAACATTGCGAAGAATAAAAAGTATGTAAAAGGAAGAAAAGATCAAAAGGTGGCAACAGAGATAGATAGAGCAAACATATGAAAACTATTTTTCTTAGCATACCACCATAAAAGTACCCCCTCTATTGCATTAATGAGCAGTACAGAGGTACTAATACAAAATAAGTGATTTTCACTTAGATATCAAGACTGGCAAGCTGCTCTATGTTCATAGGATAAACCACGGCTGTGTCTCCACTGAAAGATTTCTTTCCCAGCAAGATATTCACAGCTTCTGTTGGGTGGAAAGCGTCCCAGAAAATGTACTTATTTCGGTCTTCACATGGCGTTAGGAAGGGGAGACATGTAATTTGTCCTCCGTTTTTGCCAATTCCGCAGCAACCTTGATCTAGGACGCTAAACCCTACGACACAGAGCACAGAAATGTATGTTATCGGCTTATTCGATGTGGTAATGGCTAAAAGGGAAAAGTCTAAAAGAAGGCACCATATACCATTACTTGGAGAGCTGGAAACAAGTTCCCGAAACATACGGGCGATATCAATGTAGATGAACTTGGAACCTGTAAGATTCTTATTGAAGTTGTTGATCATAGTCTTGACATTCTCATTGAACGGTAGAATCAGCTTGTTGACCTCTTCCGAGCATTTTCCGCCAGTGCTCTGAGCCAAGATGCTTGGAATACACCCCATCATCCCCAACCCTGCTATTACAAACTTTCTTGCTCCAAGATCGTGAAGGGTCTGCACTGCCAAACAGCCAAGTAAGACACGGGAGATGTAAAGTAGATTCAATATATGGTCATAAGAATTATCTTTCGCTTGTCTTAAATCTTGAAAAGTGTATGATATAGGGTACATTGCATGTAGAAATCTTAATTACCATGAGTTGTCGACTGTATTCTTTAACCAAATAATCAGCATACTGTTGTGCATTATACTGATTCTTGGTTGGATAGTTTGGCATTAGATAGTTATTAAGGTAGTCATTGCTGCCCATCCCAACAAAAAATATGCAACGACCAATATCCTGAGTGACATCAACAACTCCAAGATCGTTTCGGATTAGATCGAGCGTGGTTTGGAAGTTCTTTATTTGCTCATCGAATGGTATGCGACCCACCTGATCCAAGACCATATCGTACATGCAAAGATAAGATTCTAGCGAACCAGATATGAAATGAGAATGGCATGCGACCCACCTGGTCCAAAGACCATATCGTACATGCAAAGATAAGATTCTAGCGAACCATATATGAAATGAGAATGGTATGCGACCCACCTGATCCAAAGACCATATCGCACATGCAAAGATAAGATTCTAGCGAACCAGATATGAAATGAGAATTGACAGGTCTTGTGAAGACAAAAGAATCATCATTTAATTGCATTTAACGAGAATGATGGTAACGTAAGTGGAAATGAAATTGTACAGTTCGAGATCATTCAATGCAGCATCTGAAACAAACATACAAAAGAATTAAGAATATGGTAGACTAGATAAAGCCAAGAGACCAACCTTATCGTGAGCTAGCTAAAATTTCAACACACGAAAATCGAATAATAGAAGATACTTTGGAAACTAGCTTGCACGTAATTATAACTAGAAGATTGATGCGTATGTATAAATACACTTACAAAGTTTATTCCAGTGACATCAAGGATTCCGGCAGCTGCAGAGGCGTAATTGACACCATGGAGAACTTCATCTCCAGAAGCCTCATAGTATGCAGGAATCAATGGAAGTCCCAGCAACTCAGCTGCATGCAGAAAAACTCTCAGGATTATTCTATCATCTATTTTCGGGTTTGAAGGATATATTGAAAAAGGGTTGACAGCGCCATAGAAATCGTCTTGAAATGGACGAAAGTCTGACAATTTCTCAAGTGCATTAATTACAGGTGACAAAAGGTCAAATAGAGAGTTCACCAATTTCGTCAACCATGGTGTAACCATTGGAGAAGCGACCAGTAGGACCTTCACTGAAGTCGATACCATAAGGGTAATAATTTGCCCTGGCGAGAGATGCAAGATAGTTGTTATTGCCATTGTCGACGAGGGAATCTCCAAATATGAACATGGCAGGCACCCACTGTGTTGTTCCTTCAGCTGGCATAGGAGCCACATTTTGGGCGTAACAAACATGCATACATGTCAAGAAAACCACAAGCAGGTAAAATTGGCTAAAGGTGGCAGCCATTAGAGAGACAGACACAGAGTGAGATAGAAGAGAGGGAAGTAGAAGCAATTGTGGGGTGGTGTAATAATGTGAAGAATCGTTGTAGGAAGTCAGATTGTGAGAGGGACATTAATAAGAAGAGATGCTAAGGGGGTAGCAGTTGAGAAGAAATAATTATGTTCACCAGTTGTGGCCATTTGGCGGTAGCCGGTAGTAGTGTGAGACCATTTCCTAATGCAACCTAATTTATCCATATGTAGATGCCTGGCGTTGCCAGAACTGCTAATTAATTTTTTTCCTTAATTACTCAAGTAATTAAGAATGTATAATCATTGTATCTTGTAAAGGGTCATGGTCAAATCATGCTTGGTTGATTCTACCTAACACTATAAAAGAATATGCATAAAAGTATTTTATGGAAAGACAGTAATAATTTCCAGATTTTCCTCCATATTTTTATCTACCTTATTATATACGAAATGTTAACATTGTCTTCAACAATTATGAATTGTGCATATCTTAAACTTCATATCACGAATGTTGAGTTTTGGCTCTTTTGTTGTCCCATATTGGTTGGAGACAACAATTGAAACAAGTCTCTTACCTATATAAGGAAGTTGCTACCTCCTTGTTTAATGCACCAAACAAAGTCAAAGATTTGTATGACAAATTTCACTCTAGTTAAATTTCTCTTTTGATATGAGAGTTGAAGAGTTTGTCTTAGGTATTTCTTTGTGAGTGTGTTGGTGTATTAGGGGATTGGGTGAAAAGAAAAATTGTATGATTGTAAGAATTTTTCACATATAGTGAATTTTCTTCTCGGTGTACGTAGTTTTTCTCCGATTTGAAAGTTTCCATGTAAACTCTCATTGGCTTTTATATAAGTAGTTTGATCATTATTGAAGTATTTCATTTTTAATGCCTTATTACGTATGTAACTGTAAATAATGATATAACTAATGTATTTTGTATTTATTTGTGTTTTTTGCATGAGCATTTTCATCTCTATTTATACATGTGCATCTCAATGTGTTTGGTGTGAATATGAGAGAGATAAGATCTGCAATAAAAACGTTAGCTATGAGATTATCACAATACAATAGAGGCTTAACATCAGAAAGTCCAATTTCTCTTAGGAGAGAGTTGATCCAATATAGTTTAGCAACGGCAAAAGCAATGCTTCTATATTCAAGTTTAATATTAGATCTGACAATCATAGGCTGCTTTTTTTAGCTCCATGAAATTAGAAAGGAACCAAGAAAAATACAATAAGCAGAAGTGGAAGTGATGATTAGGATATCCATCCCAATCACCATTAGAATACGCATGTAAGATTGAGTGGGTAGGAATAGTTGAATGAAATCCATGGGATGGGATAGAGCGAAAGTATCAAAAAATGTGTTTAATAGTTGAGTAGTGAATATTTGTAAGGTAATGTGAGAATTGAGAAACTTGTTAGCATAAAATTATATATCTGGCCTAGTGACACAGATATTGAAGAACTTCAACAATACTATGATATTTAGGAGGATTAAAAAGAGAAAGTCCATAATTTTTGGATAAAGGTAAAGATTTGGAGGAATCAAGATGAGTTCAGTGAAAAAGATCACAAGTGTATTTGGACCAAGTGAGAAGAAAGCTAGTGGATGTGAATGTTACTTCAATACCAAAAAAGTAATGAAGAGGGCCAAGATCTTTGATGGTAAATGCAGCATGAAGATCATTAATTAAAGATAGTCTAAATAAATTCTTGTGAAGAACTTGTTATGTCATCCACATAACAAGAAGAAAGGTAGTGTGACTGTGAGGGAGGTATCAACTTTGGACAAAATAAAACCAATTTTTGTAAATTTATGACTTATTCTGTTAAACTAGACCTTAGGAGCTTAATTGAGACCATAAATATCTTTGTGAAAGCAGCATGCATATGGAGGATGGTTAGGAACAGTAAAACCTGTGAGTTGTTGCATGAAGACAAGTTCTTGAGGATTTCCATACAGAAAAGCATCATTGACATCGAGTTGATAAATGGCACAATTAATTCTTAGCTAAGGCACCATTAAACTAAGGTGTTGATATACCAGGGGATTGGCGGTATCCTTTGGCAATAACACAAGCTTTGTAACGGTCAAACAAGTCACTAAACGAGTCATTAGATTTAAGTTTAGTTCAAATATCTCATCTGCAGTCAATAATATTTGCACGTAAAGGTGGAGAGACAAAAGTCCAAGTGTATTGTAATTGAGGGCTTTGTGTTGTTGTAATTGAGAGCTTTGCACTCATTAAGCGTTGCCTGATGTTAGTAAGAAAATTTGTTGGCATAATTAAAAGAAATGGAATCAGGATCACTAGATGGGTGAGTGATGATATGATAGGTACTATGATCAGGAAAGGTTTTGAGTCAGTGAGTAGTGACCATTAAATGAGAGGATGGTGACAGAGCTTGAGTTACTAATAGTGATATATAGTGCAAAAGTTACAAGTAGTTTGGAGGTCATTAATATTCTTTCCGCTTCCTAGCGAGTTCTGACTGAGGATTTTTTGTTGGTTGCAGGTATTCGAGGGCTCTTACAATAGGACTGGGAGGTGGTCCTACATCACGTCAGGCGAGATGACAACCAGTGTGCTGACAGACTCGCGGCCTGTGCCAGCTTCTTAGATCCGGGCTTGTTCATTCTTCGAGAGCCTCTGGGAGTCGTCCTGGAGCTTCTTCACCAAGACGTGAGAGGGGCTTTGTACCTCCGTCATTTGTGATCATTTTGTTCTCTTTCCATTGTAATAAAACAAAAAGAAAAGGTAGTGTTAAGGGAAGGGAATGAGAATCTGAGCGAGAGATGAGATAAAATAAAATAAACATTGTGGAAAACATATTTAAGGGGGCTCTATATCATGTAATTAAAAAATGGTATAACTGAAGTAATTTTTATTTATTTTTGTGCTTTACATGTACATTTACATCATAAAAAAGACTTAAAGTTTAAAAGATTCAATCAGTATTAGACTGTCATAAAATTGACTAAATATTAAATAAAATTAAAAATTTTGAAATATTATTGAAAGAGAATGTCTTAACTTATTCAAGAATTTGAAATTTATTTTAAAAATTTGTTTAATATAAATTAATTAATTAATTTTAGTTTATAAGAACTTAACAATTTACAAAAATTGACCTATTAAATAATAAATTGATCAATTTTTAAGAATTATTAAAGTAAGTCAAAAAAAAGTTACAAATTGAACCGAAAAGTTAAACAATCAAACGTTTTTTTCGATTAAACCGATCAAATTTTTTTATCATTAGACATTGAATTTTGTTTAAGTGAAGTATTATAGGAAGCCTTATTGTAATTAATCAGTACATTTATATATAAGCTATCTTGCATAGATAACGAATGTCATTATACATCAGTAAATATGTATAGCTAACATGTTGGCGTACATAATGTAATAACAGTATCGAGTATCGAAGTTCATTAAATGCTAAAGCATCGTAAACAGATTCGGTTGTTAGGATGTATGTACTAAATATAGAACTGTCAGTTTTAAGAATTCCTTCATACATTGGATAAAGTCTTTCGAAGAAATTATTTAATGAATGTGATAGATTTAGTTCTTAAAACATCACAGAGCAATAGTAATGCTGGAACAGTTAGTTTAGATTCTTAGTTAATATTGGATCTCTTACTATTTTGTACTTCTTAAATTATTTGAATTCCTAGTTACCGTAGGATTAGCATATTACTTAATTAGTATTTTCTTTTCCTATTAGGAATTATCCTATAGTAGTATAAATAGACAGCCTATGCTTGATTTTTAAGCCTGTCTTTTATTAATCAAATAATTTTGTGTTTTTAGTGGTTTTTCTATAAACTCTAAGCCCTATTTTCAAGTTCCAGCTATAATCTATATCAATTATAGCCTATTTTATTCTACTTATCTTTTTTTTTTCCTTTCTACACTACGTCAAATTGGTATCAGAGCAAGGTAGATCTTTAGATTTTGATTGTTTAGCTATGATTGGAAGCGGTAGAACACGTGGACATAGAAATCAAGATAATCAAGAAGAGATGATTAAGTTGAGACGTATGATTGCAGACTTGTCGCGAGCTGTGCAAGATTTGCAACAGCAACGAGAACCAGCAGCAGCTTGAATGGAGATTCCGAAAGGCGATCACGATCCCTCGAATGTACCGGAAAGTAGTCTTTAGGCTAAAACAGCAAATTCAGTAGATGACAACCCCTTTCATGCAACTGAACCCACAAACAATGTGGTAAGAAGTGGATTGAAAGAGAAGTTAACGCATGCCCTTGAATTAAATAGTGGTGGAATTAGAATTGAAGTTGCTCATTTTTATGGAAAGATGCATGTGGAGGATTATTTTGATTGGGAGGCAAGTTTAAAGACTTATTTTGAATAGAAACCTATGGCTGAAGGTAGAAAAGTGTTATTTGTTAAGCTTAAATTGAAAGGCACTGCACTTCAATAGTGGAAGCGAGTTGAGGAACAACGTACACAACAAGACAAGCTTAAAATTAGCACTTGGGAACACATGAAAGCGAAATTGCGCAAGCAATTTTTACCAGCTGATTACTTAATGGAATTGTATGAAAAATTCCATTCATTAAGACAATTAAGACAAAGAAGCTTAAGTGTGAAGGAATACACGGCTGAGTTTAACCTCTCAATACGAGTGGAGCTACCTGAGACAGTGAAATTCAGAATGACCTCACTTTTAACTCTTTAAACACCGTTAAGACTTTGAATCTATAGGGGCCTAACTCTACCCGACATGTTTGCCATCCGTGTATCATGGGTTGAAAGCGGTGGAGCTGGTGTCGTTTGCTGAGTTTGTGATTATGCCACCGGTTTATAATGTGAAAGGAGTTCATATACTTGCTCAAATGAAATCAGCAGATTTTGATGAAAAAAGCAAGCTTCTTCAAAAATTAGACAATCACATTAATAAGAAAGTTCAAAACCGTTTTGAAACCTAAAACTCAAGACTTGACAAAACTTGTACCAAGATCAGCCAGTTCAATGACTATTGCAGGAAAGTAAATCACAGGAAGGACTATAAGATCCCACAGGAATTAACAGAAGACTTACTCCAACTTAGAATCTGTTCGTTCCAAGTTCAAAGACATAAATAGTAAAACAGGTATGTCGCAGGGGCCTCAGATTCATGTAGAAACCTCATCACTTGAAGCACTTGGCATCCAACAGAGCCTCTCCCTCAAATGGCTCATGATCTTCAATCATCTGATTGACACGTTCCTTCTGTGCTTCATCACTAATGTCCACCTTCTTCCATTCATAAAGTTCCATGTCGTAACACTCATCAATCACAAACTGTGGAATCTCTTGTCCACGGAATAGCCACAACCCCTTCACCTTAAAGGGTGGTTCTGAACCAATCACCAGCATTTTCCCAAAAGCATACTTGCGAGCCAAATCCATTCGTTGCAGAAATCCACTAACCTTGTTCAATGTGACAAATGAGACGGTATTCTCATCATTATACTTGTAATCACAAAACCAAAGAGAATAACCCTCAGGATCATACATGTCCCAAAAACCTGAAAAGAACAAAACAAGAAATAATCCAACAGTTAGCTGAGAATGCAACGCACGATTGCATACTTGTGATGTATAATTTTCTTAGGAAATTAATAATAATAATGATAAAAATATAAAATAATAATAATAAAATTAATAATCATTATTATAAAAAAAAAGAGGGAGAAAGGTTGTTTTTACCTATTCCACGTTTTGCGGAATAAGTAAAGACAAGGGAGAGGTATCTTTAGCTATTCCTTAAAATGCAGGAATAACTAGACCTGGGATTAGTTCTTCTATATGTTATTTTCTAACCAAACAAAGAAATAACCATTCATCAGAAATACATCGGCAATAGAATAGCTATTCTAGTCAACCAAATAGGCCATAAAGAACTGGAAGCTGAGAACGCAACACATGATTGCATCCTCGTGATGTGTGCTAATTATGTTGTCCTACATCACACAAGTTAGTATAAAGAACATTCCTACAGCATCTGATAAAAGAATGGGCAATAACATCACATACCACAAGACATAAGACTACATATATGTTGCCAAATGTAGTTTAGGTTAAGAGACTAACCTTTAATAGCTACTTCACGGAAATTGGTCTTAGTGTTTGAGTATAGCCTCTTCCACTCATCGAGAATCATCTTACTAGGGGGTAAAAGATCAAGAGGGTTTTTGGGTTTGGGCTTAGGTGCTTCTTCCTTATCACCAGCCTCTGTTTCCTTGGGCTTTGCTGCTTCTTTCTTTGTCTCTTTTTTGGCCTCTTTCTTCATCTCATCCTTGGGTTTCGCTTGTTCCTTTGGCTGTGCAGGTTTCTTTGCTGATTGGACAGGAGGGATGGATGTCGTTTGCTTCACTTCTCCCAATACCTTCCGGAAATTTGGTTGATTAACCATAGTCCAGAAGTATCTCTCAACGTGAGGGAACTCAGAAGTAAAATCTTTGGTCAAAATCCGGCTAAACCCCATTGACAAATTACAGGTCATAATGATGTCAGCCAAAGTCACAGAATGCCCAACCAGATAAGTATTGGATGCCAAATGTGTGTTCAAAGAGGCTAGTGCTCTCTTTAAGGCAGAAATAGCAGCTTCCTCAGCCTTTGATCATTTACACAAAAATTTTGATTGAAAAGTTCAATCATTATTTGAAGATTTATCCTCAAAGAAACTTATTGTGTCAACACTGGAATATAAAAGATCAAAAACATAATTCAACTAACCGGAGGGAGGTACACAGCAAAGCCAATTCGGGGTATAAACCAGCGCAATATATTAGCATCAATCTCCAATGAAGCAAAATCTATCCATTGCTCAGTATGAGCCTGCCAAATCCAAGTCCTGAATTTTATCATTTAATTCAAAGAACAAAAAGAAAAGGAGAAGGAAATTTGAGACTGCAAGAATAGCAAACATTTCCTTCATTATCAGTTTCACATTACCTCAGATTCTCAAATTACAAGTGAACATCATAAAGAATAACTCCACCAAGGTATATGGATTTCCAAAACTTAATCAATATATGCAGAAAACAATTACATAGACGTTCAACTTCATCAATACTAAACCCTAAGTACTGTCACCATCAATCTCTCTAAGTGGTTTTGGCTTGCAAGGAATAGCTCTATATCCAAGCAAATGCAATCAAATTTACCCTAGCTGTAATCAGACAAACAAGCAAAATTGCAAGCAACACGAAATGACATCACTTACATATTCAATCAATGAAGACCCGAAAAAAGCATTATCTCCATTCAACCGTGCCACTGCATCAAGTAATAACAAGCAACTAAATACTTCCCTCAGAAAGGCAATCACTTTTTATAGAGTAAAACAAATTTGATACCAGCCTTACCATACCGGGCAATGGCATTACTCTCAAAAATGGGACCATCTGGTGTTTCCAGCACAGGAACCTAGACATCATTAAGTCCTATAAACGTCAAACTAAATCACATCACACAAGAATGAATAAAGCTTGCAATAGCATGTGGCAAACCTTTCCGATAGGGTTCATCTTAAGAAACTCAGGAGTCTTATTTGATACTCCCATCTCAAAATGCTTCACCAATTCAACTTGAACACCACTGTACTCAGCGGCAATGAGTGCCTTGAAAGCATTCTTGTTTGTGTTACCCGCATGCAGTACCTAAATGCAAATCGAACAGAAATAGACACTTTAATCGGTAAATAATGACAATGAACAAGTGTAAAACACACCCTTCACCAAAATTGGGATAAATTACAAGTTACAACCGACACAAAACGAGAGGGAAAACATGGGCAGAAAGAACATAGATTTGCAATAAGAAAGCAATACAACAAGCTCCAAATAATCCCACCATCAAGCATCTGGCAATCGACCATAAAGAGTTCACACTTCAATAGTCATTTGCATCAAGACAACCAAATGCCCAAGAGAAAGACAAGTCAAATTGGAACTCCGAGAATGAAAAGACGTAAACTTTTTAAGCTTACCAGAGCCATGACGAATTAGAAAAAGAAATGGAACTGGTTGAAATAGAAGAGCGAGAAGATCTGCAAGGTCAAAGAAACCAATTCAACAACACTGAAGCCACAAGAAAACGAAAAGAGTTTATTGGGGTTAACATATAACCTGGGGTTTAATGAACTCACCTCCGAACTGACGAACCCGAAGATGTCAGCACAGGATCGTTGAAGCAACGGCTTAGAGGAATTCGTTTAAGTGCTGCGTTGTCTGTCTCCGGAGTAGGGTTTATACAACACTTAAAAGTCACTCTTTTCTATTTTTCTTTTCCTGTTTTCTTAATAAAAATTATCAAAATATATCGTTAAAATAATATTTTAATAATCCCAAATATATATTTTAAAATAACATAATTTTAATGAAAAGTTAATATCAAATTTGATCAATTTCTTAATGTCGAAGTAAACGTCCCAAAAAATGTTAACATTTACACACTAAATGAATGACATAAAAACTAATGGATAAGAAAGTAGTATTCAAGATTGTTCAAATGAACTTGGTTTTCTATTTGATTTAATCTTCAACTTTTAATTATATAACAAATTAATCATTCAACTTAAAATAATTATTATAAAACTATGCAAACATTTTAATTTTAATAATGGAAAAAATACACACTTAAGCGTAATACTAGTATACTACAATTAAATATCAAATAAAAATACATAGTAAACACTATATTTTAGTTAATAAATTCATAAAATTAGTTTTATTTAATTAAAGAATTATAACTATTTCGAATTGAATAAAAAAAACGTTATTTGATATTTTAACTTTAAAAAAATTATGTGGCATTTTTTTAATTTGTTAAATTTAACTAATTGAACAAATGAAAAGAAAATATATGAAGAAATGCTTTGATCCAAAATGAATAAAGAAAATTAACTCAAGAAATGGAGTAGTTAGAATGATTGAAGAGGGTTGTACTAGGGATGACAATAGGTTGGTTAAGTCAAGAAAAGGAGTAGTTAGGATGATTAAAGAAGGTCTTAATAGGGATGACAATAAGTTGCCTATGCTCAGGCCCTCCTAAGCCCAAGCTTAGTTAGAGGTAGTGGGCTTGACTTTGAGCCCGATTAAGCCCAACTTAATTTTTTTAGTATATAAAAATATGCAAAATGACATCCTTTTGTTTATAAGGGTTGAGCCTTGGGTGAGGTTGAGCTTGAAAGATCGAATGTGTGTCGAACTCAAGACTTATTTTTTAAAACAAAATTAACTCAAAGTTTGATAACCAGGTGGGGGCAAATTGGGTTGGCCCTAGGCCTAGATGGTGCAAATGCTATTGATACTATGGTAATGCAAGAAACACAATCATATAAGGCTCATTTGATGGGTATCACTCCATCTCAATCATTATGCAAGGATTGATAGGGGGATGATGATGATATCATGTTTGATAAATTTGTTTCAGATAATGAAGAGGGTGACAATCACGATGGCCATATTCATTTCTTAACTGAAGAGAACAGGGAGACATACAAGCCTTGGTGTAAAGCGCTTATTGTGAAACTTTTGGGCAAAGGATTAGGGTATAAGGCTTTATTAGCCTATATCTAACATCTCTGGCAACCTAAAGGGAACTTTAAATTTATTGACATAGGGAATTATTACTTTCTCACGAAGTTTGAAAATAAATTGATTATCAACGTCCTAAACGACATTCCTTAGATTATTGGTGGTCATTATCTCACTATTCGATAATGACATTCACATTCTATAGCTAGTAATGATTTGATTACATCCATTATAACATAGATTCATTTTTCAAAGTTACAATTGGAATGTTATTCTTTAACGGATTTAAAGAGAATTGTTGTTCATGTTAGTAGAGTCATCCGAATTAATAGAATGATTGAAAGTGTGACGAGAGGAAGCTTTGATAAGGTCTAAGTTGATTCGGATTTGACTAAGCATTTGAGATCATATGTGTCATTGGGAAATTTTTAAACGTATGGAGTACAAGGGCCTTTAGATGGTTTATTTTCAATATGAAAATTTTGGCCATAAAAGGGACGCATTTCCTATCCATAATGATATTTCTCAAATAAAAGAAGGATTGTAAGACTCGTTTGATGGAGGGTTTTGGAGCATCCACTCACATTTCCCCACAACCGAAAACTACTCTTGGACCATAGATGCAAGTTCAACAAAAGGCAATAAAGTCAATGAAGGAGATGACATCGAAAGGCAAGTATCTTCAGCATGATAATAGTAATAGATTTGCTCCCATTGATGGTGCATTCTCTAATGCTTAAAGAGAAGATTTTGGGGCACCAAAATTAAGGTAAATTTAACTTTAATTCCTCTATTAAACACCAATGGGAGTTGAAAAAAGAGGTGGGCATCCAATTTTCCCCCAAGAAGTCAAAGGCAGTTAAACCTAAAACTAAAAATAAGCAGGATGCATTTGAGCCCACTAATATTCAAGGCCCACATTAAGGGATCCACTTCAAGGCAAATTCTTCAAAATAGGTGATTTTTGACCTAAAGAGATTGGATTCTTTTCTTAGGCCATTGAATGGAGAAAGTAGTGAGCTAGCTTCAATGCGTGGGCCTCTTGATATTAGTACTAAAGTTGTTTCACTCACACGTGAGGCTACTTAAAGTAATTTCAATTTGGGCAAATTTGTTCTCATGCGAACACCCTAAATACAGATACCCATAGTGAGACGAATTCATTTGTTTTTAGTGATGATATGTTTGAAGGTGGAGAAGGTGACCCTACTGTGTCATTGATGCAAGAATGATGTCGATTATGACTTTCTTGTACAGAGGCTTCAGAATAAGCTTCTATATTATCTGGCTGTGAACATTAATCTTTTACAAGAGATTTAGAAGTTAGAGTTGAAAAGAACTCTGTTTGTTAAGCTTTGTTTTTCCCAATAGAAGATGTAGAAGGTTGAACTTTCGGTGGAAACGTTGAAGGTGTTTGAATCTGTAACGGCTTACTCTACTGATTATCTGGTTCAAATAGTGTATAAGAGGTTGATGGCTTAGGAATCTTTGAAGACTCAGAAACTATGTGTTTAAATATGTGGTTAGGCTCTGACTTTGATTTTGGGCTTCTTGGTTTCTCCGGAGATGTCTGAGGATGTATGTACTGTCTAATCAAGGGATAATTAAATTTGAATACCTTTGAGTAGTCAACTTCTTCTAGATACTTCTGATACATAGGCGATGGATATGTTAGCTGTGTATTTGGAAAATCTGTTGAGGATGAGCCATAGATTATCCTTGACTGTGCAGAATGCATGTCAGCTTCCATTTGTTGCATAATTCCTTGTATCTTTTGTATCTCACGAATTTTAAAGTCTAAGTCAGGCCCTATATAATGGGCAGAGATATATTGTCAAAGTTCAACATTAAGATACTAAATATGAGCTTTGTATGATTGGTACATTTGTTGGATCTGTTTAGAAACTGCATCGACTTTATGATGAGTAGCATGATTCTGTTGACTGATTCCATCCAGCTTAGAATCAATTCTTTTAAAAACTTTGTTCTGTGCTACTGTGTTGGATGTTTGCCAGTTGAGAACTTTATCATATGGATTTGACACAAGTGTTCCTTGTGAAATAATTCTTGTGATTCGGATGTAAGGGTTGTAGACAGCGCTCGTTAATTCATCAGTATTCTTGGTTGATGAAAGAAAATCTTCCTCGTATCGCTTTGCCATCATATAAGGTATAAGAGTAGGAGTCATAACAAAAACTTCTAACTTAGATCTGTATGTAGATATGCGTGTAGACGACTTTAGCATCTCTCGAAAAGACTTATGTCTGGATCTTTTTATCAATAGACCTTTACAATTGTCTGGATCTGGATCATCACTAAGAGGATGATACTGCTAAGAAGGTTGACAATGAGAATTGTGCTTTTTCTGCTTCCTTCTCGTTCTTGCATATTGTTCATCATCATCATCACTATCTGACTCAGGGTTGAGACAGATCTCACAATGTGGTTTACACATAAATGGGTTGACATCTCATATAAAATGTCCACGATAATGACTGACATAGACTAGATCTCCGTTAGATTTAAAATAATGAACAGGAGGATCAGATTTACCTTCCATATGAGAATATATGTGTTGGATCGTAAGGATTGCCCTAGATGTTGAAGGTCCAGTTGGATTTTCATTGGGTAATGTATAGATGGATTTAACAGTTCCATCTCTCAAGGTCTTCAGAATCAGAGGAGTTGTCGTATAAAAAGAGTGTTGGTAATCAACTTTTCAAGCTCCTGTGCTAGTAGTTGCTTCGGGATTTGAATGATAATAATCTGATCATTGAAACGATCAACAACTATGTAAAGAACATCTGAAGTGGAATTCAAGAAGTTAAGGTCCAAAGCATGATTTTATAGACGATAGATCATCTGGTAGTGTAGAGTAATCATGATGGTTGCAGAATCTTAATTTACTCCAGTGATCTGAATCTGAACTTACAGACGTTCAGATAAGGTAAGATCATTCAACCTGATGTTGAAATCAGGTACTATGGTCAAGATGACACTTTCGTTGTTAAGCATTGTCAGCAAGGTACTAATAGAAGCATTTTGGTACGTTGTGTAGGCAGTGTCTAGAAGAGATATCCTAGTTGTCGCAGGTATTCTTTGTTTTTAAAACAGTAAACAATCGCAGGTATTCTTTTTATTCCATAAATAGTAAGAACAAGTCGTATAGCTCCAACATGAAGATGTGCATAATTTTGCTCCCTCCATAAAGAGATTAGTTCTTTAGAAATTTCAAACTTTACGTATTATTTTGCAGTGATAGATCTGAGACCATACTATTCCAATATAAAATTTTGGTTAATTTCTCAAATTTTAGGTCTAGAAGTGGACAAGATAGTAAGAATACTTCTTGTCCAATAATGATCACGAGGATATGTATTGTACGGACTCAATAAGGGTAAAGACGACTCACAAACATTATTTTGTATAAGTACATAGGTAATTTCTACAAGATTTTGTGTTACATTTGATAATACACACTTTACTGTAGAAGGTAAAGAAGACAAAGAAAAGTTGAAGATAAATGAATAGGATCGATAGACAATGTTTTCATAATTTCGTGCAGGCTGTTTTTACTCACTTCTTTGAACAAGAGTCAACATTACCCACCGTTACCTACTGACAAGATGCGAAAGGTTTGGTAGCTCCGTGACCCATTCACCAGCTAGTCCTGCGAAGTGCAAGACCTCCAAATCTGTGGGGGACTTAATAGGTACTGGAGTGTCAATGGAGTAAAAGGGTAACTCACTGGTGTATTACAGATGTCTTTGTTACGAATTAATATGATAATTTGTCAAATTTTAAGGGGTTTTATTTAACCCTATATTTTAATATAAACAGCCAACTTATCGGGGATACGATTTGGTTAAAGGTTTGAGTCAGCGTCGGGGCCGGAACACCGCCAGTTCTCCATGTGTCCACCTAAACTTTGCTTCTAAGCAACAGCAAAGCAACGAGCAATCATGTAATATCGAACGAAGCATAGGATATGACCACTATTTCGATTTCAGTGAATCGGTGTTCACGACACTTATATTTTCTCCATGTTCTTTCACTGAAACACCAAAGCTCACAACTTTGGCCTAAAATTTTCCAGTTGCTGACATGGGTTGTTCTGTGGCTTCATATAAGTTATCGGTCTTGATCACCGTGGTGATAAGTGTGGGTGCAATTGTTGATTCAGTAGCAAGAGGACAGGAAGAATTAGGGTACGTATCAGCAATAGGAGACCCGGGAATGAAGAATCCCAATGTTAGAGTGGCGTTTGAAGCTTGGAACTTCTGCAATGAAGTTGGTTCTGAAGCTCCTCAAATGGGCAGCCCCAGATTGGCTGATTGTGCTGATTTGTACTGCCCTTCTAGCTCCAGTACACTCTGTTTACTTCTTCTTTCTGGGTGTTTCTCGTTTAGTTATCTCACTCTTTCCGGTTGATTTCGTGTGATAAATGACTATTTGCACGTCTAAGTTAATTTATACTCGCATTGATACTCGCGGGAAAAGAATTATATCGTTAGGAACTTTTTTCTTCTATTTCTTTCTGTGCGATTCGTTGAGTTTTATGCTAAATATGCTTTATAGTTCTGAAACATTTTGCGGAACCTGAGCCACTTGAATGTCAATCGTGGTACTTTCTGTAAAGATAGTTTTTGGTTTGGTGCCATGATTTGAAGGAAGGTGAGCCCAACTCAATAACTATTACAATGATGTTGATGATGTGCCTATTTCCACAAGAACCTGCTGGATCATCTTCCTAAGTTTGCATTTTAGTACTCGCTTAAACTGCAGCCTCATACTGACTAATCTACCAAAACTGTTCTTAAATTGTCGAACTTGTAGATCTCCAGTTATGTATCTCTCCTTTTAACTCTGAAATCTGGAAGTAGTGGTTGAGTCTGTAACTTGTAAGTCTGTAACCTTACATTGCTGTCCTTCCTACAATTAGTCAATCCTTTTTTTTCCGTCCTCTGTATATTCTTGTCCTGAGACGGCTGATATTTCATTTCTTTGGGAAGTTTAACACCAGTATTAGTCAGCTGCAATTAATGTTCTATAACTCTATTTGCTCAGTTATGGAAGGGCATAAAGGTGCTCAGCTTTCGCTGGACATGCTGTGCTTGTCTCTATTTTGCATAATCTAACTTAGTTTCTTCTTTCTGTAACTCTCAATCTGTTAGTGAACAAGGGATCCTAGAATCATATTCTGGTAATCGGTTATCCTCAATTGAAATAGATAGGCTTCTGACAAAAAAGATTTATCTCACTTCCTTTTTTCAATCTGAGTGAACAACGGATCCTATAACAATATTTTTGTAATCAGTTATCCTCAGTTGAAATAGATAGGCTTCCCTGCATTTTGGGTTATTATGTGTAGAACCTTTTTCAGAATGTCATCAAGCTCATAGGTTTGTACCAAGCTTTCAAGAATCACTTATTAGTTTATTGCTATATTTCCAGGACTTTTGGGTCTAAAGCATTTTGATAATGGAAGCAAGTGTGAAGTGATTCATAAAGTAAAGGACTCTGACAACAGCTTAAGTGTTGGTGATAAGTTCCCTACACCGGAATTTGAATCCTACACTGATCCTGACTTGTTTGCAGTCCAAAAGGAATTATATCTTGCTTCTCTGTGTGAAGTGCATGAGCTCCCAAATCCATGGCATTTTTGGATGATCATGCTCAAGAATGGTAACTTCGACAAGAATACTACACTGTGTCCAGAAAATGGAAATAAAGTTACTAAAATAGTAACAGACAGAAAGTTCCCATGTTTTGGTGAAGGGTGTATGAATCAACCCCTTGTTTATCACAACTTCTCGCATTTGTTTTTTCCTGGGGAGCAGATGATTTCGTTGAATGGAGGATTCTATGGGACATATGACCTTGATGCTGAATTGACCAAAGGTGTGGGGAAGAATTCGTTCTTTTCAGTCTTTTGGCAGAAGAATTTGAGCACAGGGAGTTGGATTTTCTCAAACAAACTAACAACATCTGCAAAGTACCCCTGGCTTATGTTATATCTACGTGCAGATGCAACCAAAGGATTTAATGGAGGTTATCACTATAATGGGAGTGGTATTATGAAAATGGTTAGTATACTGGATTTACTCCTTAGTTACTATCAGTTCCATTCTCTTTCTTGGCATATGCTTGTTAATTGTCCCTATCTAATTAGAATGCAATTTTAATTTGTTGATTGAAACATCTGTAACTATCTTCATGTTTATTTTACTTTTGGTTCGTACATGTCTCTAAGTATACATGTAGTTTTTTCACTTAAATCCTTCAGAAGTCTATTGATTCGTGAATAGGTCTCTCCATTTAGAGGCTCATTGTTTCTGTACCTTATGTATTTATTTGAAGCTGAATTTAGTGACATGACACATTTCACTCTTACTTTTTTCAGTTGCCAGAATCCCCAAATTTTAAGGTAAGATTGACACTCAATGTAACACGGGGAGGAGGGAGCAATAGTCAGTTTTATCTCCTCGACATAGGAAGCTGCTGGAAGAATAATGGGGATCCATGTGATGGTGATGTTCTTACAGATGTGACTAGATACAGTGAGATGATAATTAACCCTTCAACTACAAGCTGGTGTCGCCCAGATAACTTAGTTTCCTGCCCGCCTTACCATGTTAGTACTACTGGTGAAATTATACACAGGAGTGAAACGTCTCAATTTCCATATTCTGCTTACCATCTCTACTGCAGCCCTGGAAATGCCAAGTATCTAGAGGCTCCATATGATATCTGTGACCCATATAGTAATCCACAAGCTCAAGAACTGGTCCAAATACTTCCACATCCTGAATGGGCAGTGCATGGGTATCCTGAGAAGAAAGGAAACGGATGGATTGGGGATCCTAGAACTTGGGAGCTTGATGTGGGTGCCCTCTCCAGTCGCCTATACTTCTACCAGGTGACATTTTTAATCTTCAAGGACTAAATTATTAGAGGTTTAATTCATTTGTTGACCCAAACACTTCAACATGAGAAGTACAATTGAAGAATAAAAAAATCACGTCTTTCAAACATCCATAAGCAGGCAACATAGCCTTCTTTCTTGTTTTGTTAGGTTTGCAACGGAATCCTTTTTGTCATCTCTAGTTTCATTAGTCATTATTCCCTGATTGATAAATGAGAAATTTTATTTGTTGTTTAAACAACTCTCACAGTTGTGTTTTTAACTTGTTATGTTAAGAATATATATCATCAAGACTAGTATTTACTGTAATTATCTCCTTGGCCATTGTTTTGGTTTGACCTATACATTCTGGCAGCTCTAGTTGACTACATGATAATTTTCCAGCGAAATTTCATTAAGAGCACTGTGGTTTCACTGCTTAAACTATGGTTTGAATGTAGCTTTAGAGGTCCCTCTGGTTTGATAATTATTAAATTAGATCACTTTGTGCATCTTTTTCTATAGTTGGTCTCATTGCCTATATTTTTTGTAGAACAGAATTGTCTATCAATATGAAAATACTTTTGATTACAATATTAGATCGACAATTCATGAAATTGCCTTACAGAATACTGAGAAATGAAACATGGACCTTTGAAAGTAAATACATGGAGGTTTCTGAAACAGTTTTATCACAGAGTCTTGGTACAATTACCTTGTTTTCCTTAAAAGGAAACTTATTCTTTCCCAAAATCCACAATGTAGTGATGAATACATAATGCATGATAGTTCCCAGTTCATTTGCCCAAGTATTATAGTAATGCTTCCTAAAAGCGGCGGATGTGCTTCTTACAGAAGGATTGAAGGAGGTAAAAGAATATTTTTCTTGTGCAGGATCCAGGAACAAAACCAGCAAGACGTTTATGGTCTTCGATTAATGTGGGAACTGAAATATATGTTAGCCAGTCAGGAGAAACAGCTGAGTGGACAGTAAGTGATTTTGATGTTCTTGTCCCAGAAGATGTTAACCATGAAGGACGCAGCTGTTACTGATTTATTGTATATACACACGTTTTGGCAAGATGCAAGTGAATTATGTAATACTTTTCGGTTGGAAAATAAATCCAAAGCTTCTTGTGTCACCCCAATCTGAAGAGTATAATGCCAACTCCTGGAACAATTCCGTGCATACGTTAATGAAATTTTTTGTTTCCACATCCGAGACTTGAGGAGCGGAAAAAAAAAAAAAGTAGTGAAATAGGTAACCTCTTATCAGAAGTGCAGAAAGTTCTGTGAGACTGAAGGCTTCAACACATTGAGAACTTGCAAATCTAAGAAGCACATAAAAGTGGGATCTTTTAATATGATTTTTGGTTCTTTTATGGAGCAAATAAAAGTGGCATCTTTTAATCATTCTAAAATTATAAAAGATAATACTAAGAAGAGCAGAGCAATGTTATGAATACCGTATAGATATATACGAGTTAATATCAAATAATGTTTTAAATAATTTTTTAAATAATAAAGTAATCTTTAAATTTTTTAAAATTATAAAATAGTCGCTCAATATATTGTGCTATATAATTTTTAATTTTATGCCAACACTGTCTTTAAAAATTATAATAGTAGAAATTTGAAATTATAACAATCTATTTATTTCTAATAATATCACTTTTCACATTAACAATAATCACAATTAACATAAAAAAGATCGTTTAATCATCATACAAATATAAAACTAACAAGATTACAAAATATTTAAAATGTTACAATTTCATCATATAATAAATAATAATTATATCAATACATCAACTAAAAAGAATATTAAAGTTTCATGATTCTATAAGTATTACATCAAAAGGTCGTGCTGAAGAACACAACCAATCAAAAAAAAATCTTGAAATAAAAATATTTACAATTAAAAAATTTATATGTAAATTATATATATAGAATTTAACATATGCATCAAATATAAGTGAAATAAATGAAGAGAATAAATGAAAACTTGAAATTTCATTCAATTGAATATCCACTCAAATCGCAATTATCTCAATTCTCATTTGATATAAAATCTTTACTGTTAAAAGGAGTTTTATCATCACCATCATTTAAATTTATTGCACCAAATGATATGTCAATACTTTCTCATCTAGGATTATCTTCTAAGTCACTCTCATCTATCAAACTTGGTCTCTTAAAAAGCTCAATTCACTAAAAGATTGATATTTTCAAGGCAATTGGATCTATAGAACTATTTGTTCTATTAAAAGACCTAGTAAATATATAAAATTAAGTTACTATAAGAAATTGTAAGAAATTATATTCAACTTAACAATGATAAATGATGATAATATACCTTTCTCGAAGCTGTAAACTATATCAAACAACTATAAGAAATTGTAAGAAATTATATTTAACTTAACAATGATAAATGATGATAATATACCTTTCTCGAAGCTGTAAACTATATCAAACAAAGATTAAACCATTCAATTTTTAAGTTCCAATCTATTCTTTTTCTGAGAATTGATGAATTTAAATGTGTTTCAATTCCTTTCACATTTTGTCACTCACACATTAACTCCGAATTCAAATAGCAAACCTTTATAATTCTAGAACACCATTTTCAAAATGGTCTCACCACGTAACTATAAGACAATAAAAGTAACATTATAAATAAAATAAAGTGGAGATTAATTTTCAACAGTTAAAAAAAGTGAAAAATATATATACCTAGATTAAGTTTATCTCTTTGATGAATAGCAATAGGCATCGCAAATTCTCCAGAAGCATCATTATAAACCTCTATCGTGAGCTTATGATATCTTGCATCATCTTATGGGCAACAATTGTTATAATAGTTACTAGTATTTCCATATTAAATTTAATTTTCAATTTAACACTTGGTTTAAAATAGACATTAGGATTAAAAAATGCCCTAGCTGTAAACAACAAAGATTAGAATTGCCTTTCTCATCTCTCATTAATGACTGGAAGATAAGATGTGTATAAAGAAGACTTATTTTTCATATTGACCTCGATTACTTCCTTTCCCTTCGCTACGACATTATAAAAATAATCCATTGTTGCCTTTTTATCATTATTAGTAAGAAGAAGTACCATCACCAAAGCTCACAAACTCGAATAAAAAGTTGACATTAGGACCAAAATTAATAATCTTTAAGTATAATTGCAATCTCCAATCAAGTATTAAATCTAGCATGTTATGATGCAACTCACTTGTTACTTATAAACATTTTCTTTAACTTCTTTTTCATCAAAATAAAATGCTGAAGTAATAAGAAATTAATTGCAAATCTTGTAATTGCAGGATGATGCAAATTCCTATCAATGGTAAAATATTTTCTTATTAAATTCAAGATCCATGCACAATTGTATATGAACTTGAACTTTTTTTTTTACTTTTTGCACTTTTTTATCAATGATAATAAAATATCTAATATTTCTTATATTTTCCGATATTAGGTCAATGCAAATATAACAAAAGGAGTCTAATAAAAAGAATTGTACCTATTTTATAAGCATAATTATTGTCAATAATGAACTGAACTATATTTTTTCACCTAACTTCATTTACAACTTTATCAAATATCTAAATAGAGTGTTAGAATTTCTAACAAGGATAAATGCATCAAAAGACTTAAAAATCATTGTCCCCTTTGCAAAATAAACCAAAAAGTTAATAATTGGCTCATGTCTTCTATTTGTTCAACTATTAGACATAATTGAATACACACAAGTAGCTTAAGTCATTCTTCTTTCATCTAAGTAACTATTTATTTCATAAGTAGAGCTATTTAGAAGTTTACCGTTATAGTCATCATTTGAAAGAGCTTAAATCCTAGACCATAAGAGGCATTAATATTCACTATAGGCTGATAATAATAAGACTGGGTAGTATCATGTAGTATTGTGTACACATTATTGTTGGATCGAAAATGAAAGCATGCTAAAATAGTAGATTTCAAAACTTTTTCTGAAATCAAAACATAGCAGAAACAACATAACTAAATCAACATTTTTCAGCCATACATGATACGGTATAAGGAAAATAATTATCATAAGAACAAGATGGAGATTATACCGACTTCTTGCTACAGCTTTGACTCCTCACTTTTGTATCATCTCCTTGTCAATGTATCCTCACCTTGTTATTGTATCCTCGACTAATTCAATCTACCACTTGTTCTTCTTAAACAACTTGGTTACAAAGATCCTTTGGTGAAAAAGGAGAAGAAATCTTGAAGAGATTTTCTTAGTTGAAAGAGCCAAAAATGAGACCCTTCTCATTCAAGTTTCGATTAGGCTATACAAGAGAGGAGAGAGAGAGTCAAAAAATGCAAGAACACCTTTTTCTTTCCCTCTCAATTTTGGTTAAACATGAAAGAAAGAAGTGTTGTGCATCTAATGCATTACTTCATTCGTTAATCAATCATCAAAAAGCCAATAAATGAGACTCTTTTCATTTGTTTTAAGATGGCTATATGAAAAGACTAATAACCTAAATAAGGCCCTCTCATTTTCGATTATGAGATGAAAGTAGAGAGAGAGTACATCAAATCCACATCCTCCTTCTTTAATCAAACAAATGCTAAAAAGGTTACATTACATGCCATCATTAAAAGACAATCATTAAACCATTTAATGATAAGAACATTACTTTATTTAATGTTGATAAAGCATGATAAAAACCATATTAAATTTAGCAATTTAATGCTAAATGTGCAGTTACACATTTAGCTATAAAAAACCGAAATATGCCCTAATTTTTTCTTTAATAACTTTGTTTTAATTTAATCAATCTAATTATTCAAATCAAACCAAAGTCAATCCCAATATTAAATGTTCACTTGGGCTATTAATAAAAGTAAGCCCAACATTCAACCATAGGCTTTAAAATCTCTATTTATATTTCTTACTTTGCTTAATAACCTTTCCAGAAACCAACTGGAGAATCTAATTGGACTTTTATAATTCAAGGTCCAATAAGAACGAAATTAATTTGATCTCATTAGAATTAATTATAGTTTATTAACCAAATGTCATTATATTAAAGACAATTAGTTGAACTCTTGAATTACTAAATATAATGAGAACAAATACTTCAAATAAGATGTCCAATTGCACACTTTATTATGAACCATATTATAGCTATCTACATAATAAAGGGTAAAATTATCGTTTTGTTCTTATGTTAGTTTTTCCTTCTAGATCTCCCGTTTTACTCTATATGACGATCAACACATAAGATCTCATCTTGGTGTTAAGATTTGATGAATAGCTAGTTCATCAAACTACTGGCGTCAGTTTAATCACCAATTTCTGTAAAACATATAGAAGTGATGATATTACTATAAACACTTTATTTGAGTGTATGTACCCTTGAACGTACCTTGCTCTTGTTGTAATTATATACCACTAACTACTTTTATTATACGAAAACATTACCAAAGTGATTCATTTTGTGGTCAAAAACATTACTAAGTGCGGTGAACCAACTACCACATTTAATAGCCTGTGATTGACAAAAGTATGAAGTACAATAAACACTTGTGATAGGTCTTAGCAAAGTACATTTGATGCATAAAATTGACGAGCATGGACGAAATTTTGCACGCAATGAACCCGTCTTGGTTAAATTTCTCATTAAAGAACAAGAACTCGTGGGATCAATAGTATAATTGACACAATTAAATTATACTCAGTCCGAATATGTAATTCTATTAAAAAAATTATTCAATAAAATTGGGTGATTTTTCTTAAAATTGATTCAGATTGTTAAGAAACTTAACCACAAAGTGATTAAGATTGATGTTTTTTGATTGACTATGCATAAATTCAATTTCAGAAAGACTCATTAGTATACTTATTTCATTACAAAAATATTAGGTACGTATATAAAGTATAGTACTGAAGAACATGGAAAGTGATAAGAGTCATGCGCGTGAGAGGACAATCTCCATTATATTCAAGATAATGTTCTTCATGAATTTAGGACAATTATGAATAAAAAGGTACTAGCCTTTTCATAATTCTCCATATTTACATGGCCATAAATAACCACCCGTACTATTCTGTTGTGAACTAACAATAGTCGCATTATAACTAGCCGACAAGCATTAGAGTGCATTTAGGAAAAGTTAAATGAACTTAAACATCTTCAAGAAGAGATAATAAGTACTTCGTTCATATACATTTCCTAGCGTCAAAAGCCTAATTAGTTGCCTAATTATTCAGATTCTGAGACACAAAATAAGTTCGATCAGACCCTTTTTGACTTCATCGATCAATTTAGTTGTAAAGCAGGTTTAGAATCAAGCTTAGTGGTTTCCTTTGTGTCAAGCTTTAGCCACGTTGCTGGGGTGGAGCTTTTTTGACCTTCTTTTCGCGGTGGGATAATGAAAATATAAGACATCTTTCTTTGTCTAATTAGACAGTTGATTGGTCTTGATTCTACTTTTAGCTTTTTTGGAGGCATAATTAACTATTTACAAAGATGTAATCTATTGATTTGTAGCAATGACGTTCATAGCTAATAAGGTTTAGCGGAAGTTAAAACTTTGCTATAGTTGATTGAGATTAAACCTAGTTTTAAGGAGGGCAAGAATATGTAGAGCTTATACCAATTCGATTACTAGAAAGCCATCCTTCTCTTGGTGACGGTAGAAAACCATCCATAAACCTAAATTTTGGATGTTTTATTTAGTATCAATCAGATGAATCGTGTTATATTTCCTTTTGATTGTTCGAAATTGCTGTTGATTTGATTGAGAAGATGTGCATATGTTATGCTATATTATCTTATGTTAAAAGTTTATACAATTTTATAAATTTCGGGAGATCGATCCATTCTCCTAATTTTTCAACTATTCTTTTCCTTTAAAACATAAACTGTCAAATAAGATGGAAAACAAACTCTTTTTCCATTTGATTTGCTAATTGTCGACTTTTAATTGAAATTTAAAAAAATTAATGACAATTTGTTTAGTAACCTAAAGTTGCCATACGTGTTTGACGATTTATCTTGGAATTTTCCTTCAACAAAACAAATTATGCCTAATAATGTTCGAGTAACTAAAAATGCACATCAAATCATCTGTTTCAGTTACTTTGTTCTAATTTTGTTCTATTAAATCTCATTCATATATTTATGTGGAGTCTACACAAATGTGTGGATGAAATTTAATAAAATATGATAAGAACACTATAATCGGAACAGGAGATTTGATCCCTAAAAATGATGTCTTTTATCACCACGTGTAACGTATAGTTATCTGTGCTTCTCATAATAATTATTCAAGTTCTTGTTAGGATGGAGAAATTAACTTAGAATTTTTTTCCGGTAAATAAATATAAAAAAGAAGTGGAATCTCCTTATAATTTAACTTTTAAACAATTTTTAATTTTTAAAATTCCTGAATTTTTATTTTTAAAATTTCTTTTGTCATATTTGCTTTTAAAAAATAACAACATCACATACAAAACATGAATATCCCATATGAATCAATCAAATGCCAAGGATATAACGACTTAATTTAACTCTTAACCGCAACGAGAATCAATTAAATTAAATTCAAACTAAATAAACTCGAACTAATTATTAGTTTAAGTTGAGTTTAACTATTTTGAATTATGTTTAACAGTTAAGTTAAATTATTATCCGAATAATATTTGATTAGTCCATATTTGAAATTTAAGTGATATATGTTCTATCATTAAAAATAATGAATGTTTACTAGAAATTTTTTTAAAATCATAAAACATATTTTCAAAAAAATTAAAGATTATAAATTTTCAATTACTTCCAAAGAATCCTCTTCTATATGTACAGGCTTCCGGCAAAAAAAAGGATACAAAAAGGAGTTATCTTTCATTCGATAAGAAGTTTTGTATCTTTCAGTCTAGTAGTTTAAACTAGGTACATAGGGATTTGGACTTGAAACTTTACGTTAGCTATTTCTCATTAATTGAATCCGCCTTGGGGGTAACCACAGCCACTAAATTAGTAATACCAAGCGTATGTTACTTCGATTTTCCCTTGAGTTTTAATTTTAACCCAGATTTCATTCTTTTGGTATTTGTCAAAAATGGTAATGATAGAAACAAAAGGATGAGAGAGAAAACTCTCAATTTTTCATTATGCAGAAAAAAACACCATACATGGTTTTATACAAGTGAAGGAGAGTAAAAAGACGAAAGGGAATTGTAACTAACTGTCCTTTCTATACAAGTTGTACATGATCTCTGTATTTTTGCGTTGCTGTTTTTATTGTGTGGTTGTGTCATAGGTTTGTTATTTTGGCAGGTTTCGACACCCCTCCACAAGTTGGGCCGTATTAATGAGGCCTAACTTACGAAGAATGTTATGAAAAATCGAAATAGCCAAAGGTTTGGTAAATGGATCAGCAAGCTACAATTTCAATGGGATATGAATAGTGTTGAGAAATCCTTTCTTAACTGCATCACGAACGAGATGACAATTGATGTCGAGGTGTTTTGTCCGCTCGTGAAAGATTGGATTCTCTGAAATGTGGATGGCTGTGATGTTATCGCATTTTAATGGAATAGGTAGTTTAACTTGTATTTGTAGATCACGACAAATATACGTAATCCATCGGAGCTCACATAGTGTACTTGCCATACTATGGTACTCTGCTTCGGCAGATGAGCAACTAACAGTGCTCTGTTTTTTGGTCTTCCACAAGATTAAGGGGTTATCGAGGAAGACATAGTAACCAGTTAGTGATCTACGAGAGAAGGTGCACCCTACCCAGTCTGCATCATAATATGCGTAGAGTTGCAACTTACCATATTGTACTAACTTGGGTGCAGTAATCCCTTAGATAGGGATCCCTTGAGATATCTTAAAACATAAACTAAAGCATGCCAATGCTGTTATCATAGCTCATGAGTAAACTAGCTTAATTGTTGGACTGTGAAGGTAATGCCTGATCTCGTGAAATTGAGATACAGAAGCTGTCCTATGATTCTTCTATAGCATTCTGGATTAGATAACAGAGCTCCATCGTCTATTGTCAACTTAGTGCCTTGTAGCATAGGAACTATGGCTGGTTTGAGATCAATGAGGTGAGCATCCATAAGAATGTCTGATATATATTTCCTCTGCGAAAGTATCATGCCTTTGAGTAGTCTTACTACTTCTACACCAATAAAATATTTCACATTCCCCATGTCTTTAATAGTAAGTTCACAGTGCAGGAAACACTTCGCAGTGATCAACAATTCAAATGGGCTAGCAATCAACATATCATCCATGTATATTATCAAGGCAAGAAAGTTGTTACCAGTACCTTTTGTAAATAAACAAGCATCAGATGTTAGCTAGAGGAAGCCAAACTTGGTTAATTTTGTTGTGATTTCTCAGTTCCATTCTCGCCTTACCTACTTAAGGCCATACAAGGACTTCTGGTGAACTTGTCTAAGTAAAATTTTGTTATTTTTGGGAGGTGGATTCAAGTAGATCTCTTCTTTGATGTGCCCATATAAGTAGGAATTGTTTATATTGCAATGATGTACCGACTAGTTAAATGACATTACGACTGCGAGCAGGATTTTTACGAACGTGATCTTGGTGACAAGAGAGAAAAAGTCAAAATAGTCGATCTTAGCAGTTTGATTGAAGCCTTTGACTACTAATCTAGCTTTTCTTCTTTCTACAGAACCATCGGAGTTAAGCTTGACGTTAAAAACCCATTTTGTTGATAAAGCCCTTTTCCCGGTTGGTAACATCGTAGGAGTCTATGTATGGTTGAGTTCTAAGGCTTCTATTTCTGCTTTCATCGATTCTGCCTATAACAGGTCCCTTCTAGGAAGTTTTTATGACGAATGTTCATATTCAACAGAAACATGTGCAATGAAAGAGGTGTAGGTGTTTGAAAGAGTGAGATTTGTGTATTGGTTGTCGGAAATGGGTGGTACATGAACTAATGATGTGGTGGCAGTAGCCACAGGAGGAGGAGTGGCGGTGATGTAGGAGATGTAGTCATAAAGGTAATGGGGGAAATTTTTTTTGTCTATTATTGATATGGAGAGGTTTCGGTGGTGGATGAACATCAGCTATGGTATTTTGAGGGGTTGGATAGCTGTTACTACTGGTTTGGGAAGATGAAGTTTCGTTTGTGGTGCAATCAGGTGGGGTTTGAGGATGTTGATCTGTTGCTAGTGCTGGGTCGGGTAGGTTTTGTGTAGTTAGGTGAGTATTAAGGTAGTCAGTAGTCTTGCTTGGGAAGTGGGCCTGTTGGTCAAAATGGATGTGTATCTATGGTTTGGATGTATTTTGGGTCTGGTTTATTGATTATAAAAAATTTGTCTCATGAAAGACAACATCTCTGTTAATTATGATGTGTTTTGATTTTAAATCTTGTAACTTGTGACCTCGTTTATCTGATGCGTATCTAAGAAAAATGCACTTGATGGCTCTGAGTTCTAATTTTTTCTTTGAGAGGTTTTATATTTGTTGCATAACATATGCAACCAAAATTTTTCATGTGGTCGTATGTTGGGGCTTTATTGTATAATTTTTCATATGGGGATACCTAGGATTGAGTTTTGGTGGGTAATCTATTTATGATATAAGTTAAGGTTAATAAGGCTTCCCCCCAATAGTTTTTGGATAATTTGGATTGATATAAAAAGGGTCACTTGTAGCAAATGTTTATGTTTTCATTCCACAACCCCATTTTGTTGAGGCGTGTAAACGCATGTTTTTTGGTGATTTATTCCCTTTGATGCAAGATACTCGCGACATGAACTATTTACGAACTCACTACCATTATTGGTTTTTATCGCAAGGATTGGGGTAGAGAATTGTCTTTCAATCATGGTTACTAAATTAATTAAGACACTTAGATTTTGGTCTTTTGTTTTGATTAAGATGGCCTATGTGGCTCGAGTAAAGTAATCCACTAAGGTAACAATTTTTCTCTTAGATACATGTCCTAAACGTAGATGCCAAATGTCAACATTATTGGTTACATTACAAGCAAGATAATTGTTCAAATAAAAATGCAACAATGGACCTTTTAGTTTTTTAGTTGGTAGAAAATGTTGTGGTGTGATTTTGTAAATTCCTGCCTCCTCCTCACAAATTGCCACCATATAATCAGTCTATGGGTCTTGCAAATACAATTTATCATAAACAAAGATAGTAGCTAGGTTGTTTTGGGATGCTAACTTGTTCACAAATAATAAATTGTGATGGAACGTTGGCATGTGTATGACTTTATTGATGGTTGCGTATGAGTTCAGGTTTACACCACCCATGATAGTTACAGGTTTTGTGTTTCCATCAGGGAGGGTTACAGAACCAAATGGGGCAAAAGGTTTTATGCAAGAGTAATGTTTTATATTTGAACACATATAGGCAGATGCGCCTGAATCTACTATCCATGAACCTTTGTCATACCTTGGTCCATGCAGAGATAAATTCTTACCCGCAAAATTGGTAAAAGAAACATGGTTGGTTTCTACATTGCCTTTACCTCTCATGCACGTTATTAGTTCGTTTACTTGTTGAGTAAGAACATTGATATCCACCTCCTTCTCAGTTGATTTTGTGCTCACTGGTCTATTGTCAATAGGTGTTTCCATCATAGCAGCAGCTTGGTGACCCTTTTCTCTAGCCCTTTTTTCTTTTAGCTCCTTGAACCAATCTGGTATTCTGTGTAGTTTGAAGCAAGTATTGGTAGTATGTTCCTTTTCATAATAGTGGTCACAACACTTGTCTTCTTTTCTTGAATTAAATTTCCTCCTGTTGTACTTGATTAAGTTACCACTGTCTCTACCCTCAGCTCTTTTGTAACTTCCTTGCTTAGCCATCAATGCTACATTCATGTGGTCTCCTTCTCTATGGTTCTGTGATATCTTTTTCTGCCTCTCTATTGTCAGAATCATGGAGTAGGCTCTACTCATCGGTAGTAGTGGGTCATTCAACATAATATGTCCTACGACATGGCTATATTCCTCTCTTAACCTCATCAAAAACTTAACAAGCCTTATATTATTCTCCATAGATCTACTTTTATCATTGGCTTCACAGGCACATCTCGCAAAGGGCATTAAACAATTCAAATCATCCCATGGTTTTTTTAACTTCATGAAATATTCAATCACCGACCCATTCCCTTGTCTTAAGTTTCCTATTTCTTACATTAACTAATAAATATGTGGCCCGTCACTCTACGTATCTAGACTTCAATTCCTCCCACAAATCTCTGGTAGATGTAACTACTAGAAAAGAATCAACGATTTCTTTACTAATGGAGTTTAAGATCTAGCAGGTTACCATTTTGTCTATAGTGCGCCATTTTCGGAGGAGTGATGGGTTGTTCTCCGGTTTATTTATATCACCGTTTACAAACCCCAACTTGTCCTTGGCTCCTAATGCAATACTCATGGATCGACTCTACGATAGGTAGTTATTTCCATCAAGTAGCGAGGTCATCAAGATACAACCTAGGTTTTTAGACGCTGCGATGGAATAGGATTCAAGCTCAGCGTCATTCTCGTGTGTGTTAATATCACTGTCATTCTCATCATTTTGAGACATGATGTGAGTAGTGATAATGAATCAAGGGTATATCCTGCTCTGATACCATGTCAAAACCATGGAAACGACAGAAACATAAGGATGGGGGAGAAAACTCTCAGTTTTTCATTATGCAGAAAAAGACACTGTATATGGTTTTATACAAGTGAAGGAGAGTAAAAAGACAAAAGAGAATCGTAACTAACTGTTCTTTATATATAGGCTGTACATGATCTCTGTATTTTTGCGTTGCTGTTTTTATTGTGTGGCTATGTCATAGGTTTGTTATTATGGTTGGTTCCGACAGTATTTGCAATTCTTACTAATAGCGCAGATAGATTTTTCATGACAAAGCCATTGTCAGGTGGAGCACGTTGTTTGTTGATATCTACTTTAGTTTCACTACTCATGAGTTTTAGTTTGATAAAGAAGAGAATTTCAGCTTACTACAATATATATTGAATAAATTCATGGAAACAAGTAAAATACATGTATTTGAATAAGTTGCTTAATAAATCAAAAACAATTCCATCAATAGAGTATTGATGAGAGTTGAACCGCTAACTACATTACAAGAAATACTCTTGTTGAAATTTTTATCGTATTTCTAACAACATTTTAATTTATGGTGACAATGTTTATAGACGCACACGATATAATCCTTTATCTTTAAGAAAACACTTACGGGCTTGCTTCCAATGGTTGTATTAATTTTTAGATTTATAAGATTTTAGTAACCTTACTAGTTGTTATAAATTATAGTTACTAAGCTCACTCGAAAGAATTTGCTAATTACGTTGATCTGAGATGGACTAGATAGAGCAAAAGGATGGTAATTCATATATGCATGGATATTGCTAGTGAATGCTAATAGGTTTCGAGCCGAACTACAAATTAGATTCAGTGCAGACATAAAATACATTATGCAAGATATGTTAAAAGAATTTAGATATTCTTATATTTAGTTAAAATAAATAAATACTAGAATTTATGGTAATTGAAACAAATTAAAATATATAGTTATAGTTAGTTTGATTCATCTATAAATACCCATCAATCCTTTTGTTTCTTGTAACTAGAGATAAACATGTTAGAATATTTTATGGCCTATGTGATTTATAGATTTGAGTCCCATAAAAAGAACCCAAAATAATGATTATTAGGTATTACATAATAGATCTAAAATGGGTGGCACACTCTTTCCCTCTCTCTTTTACAGGTCGTTTGGAAACCAATGAATTGGATTCAATTCATTAATTTTATGTAATTGAATTCAATTTATGCGTTTAGAAAGCTAAAAAAGAGATGACTTAAATTCAACCACGTAATTGAATCTCATTTTCTTTACGAATTCAATTCACATCTCAAATGAATTAAAGAGTCAATTCTTTTCAAAACAGTAAAAATTCTTTTTCTAAATATACACATCATAAATATAAAAATTACTATAAAATACACACACATTGATTACATACTATTTTTAAAGTCATAAAAAGTAGTTGAATTCATTTTTATTATATTCCAAACAACGTAATTGAATTCAATTCTAATATTTATAGATTTATTCTAAACAGTGTAAATCGAATTTAATTCAATCCCACAAATGTAATTGAATCTAATTCGTCAATAAATCCAATTCTAAAATTTCCAAACGGCATGTTAAATACCAAACAACATGTTAGTTGGTTGGATATATATAAGTTTTAGAAACTTATCAAAGGTTATCTCGACCATTTGAGGATACACATCAAAGAAGAGCATAAGAGGAGAGGGAATAAATCAATACTTACAAAACTATCATGGATATAGGTATGAAAAAATAAATCGATCCATAAATGTCTAACAATTACTATCAGAGCAAGCTGTTGCATTATTTTTTATTTTTCATGGCATTGTTTTCTTCTTATACGAAACAGACACAAGAATACAAACATGAAAAATACAGAGTTGATATGTATGTGTTGCATTATTTGTTGTCTACCATTATCAACGATTTGTTTCTTTTTTGTTTGTTTTGTTTTCTGAATGGTTGTTTTCTATATTTGAAATGGCACCGTAAACAAGAACATAAACATAAAACAAACCTTCAGTATTGGTATGTATGGAATGGAAAAGTGATTTTCAGATGTTAATAGAATTGGTGTTCTAAGGACTTCAAACCCATTCTCACTGCTTAACCCAAACATAATATCTATGGATGGACCGACGCAAAATATAAAGGGATGGTTTACAGTGAGAAAATCCATGGGTTTGTTTCATTGGTTAACCACCAAATATGTAAATGGTGGATGTGATTATTGCTAACTTAAGCCAAGAGAGGATTCTAGAAAGAAATTGCAAGAAGAATCAATAAAAGAAAGAAGATGTTAGAATAGAATTAAAACAAAGTATGCAGAAATCAGCATACATCGATTGAAGAAGATGCACACGCCTTACATAAAAGACAAGCGTCGCTGGAGTACGCGCCTCACATGCCAACATTGGCAATTTTTATTTAATTTTTTATTTTTTTAAAAAATAATTTTATGGGTTTGAATATTGGTCCTACTTAAGGTATTTTAATTTTGGATCACAACTCATAATTCATTACTTAATTGATAATTTAAATTAATTAATGAAGTAATCAATTAATTAATTTAGATTTATATGCATAAAAGTTATGCCTATATTTGCTATGCGTAATATAATTTTTTGTCATATTATGTTTTAGTTGATACTCTGACCATTTATATTATGCAATGCTTGGAATTAAATTTTTCTATTATATGTTGAGTATAATACATGACATTATGGCAGTTTAGAATAGTTTGTTATTCACCAAAGTGACCAAACTAATTAAATTAAATTTTGTCATGTATGATAATTGCCTAATTAATTGTTTATTGCATGGAAAGATTGTTAGTCACCAAAGTGGCTTAGGTTGAAAATATTAATCATTTAATTGTGATTGTTTCAATTGTTCATTATGATATGATGCTAAAATGACATAAAGGTTGAACTGAACAATTGAAATAATTAATTATCACTAGGAGGTCTCCTAAAGGTGGACCATTGCTTATAATTAATGATATTAAAGGGACTTTATCAACATATTTGGTTAATATGATTGTATATCCAAAGATAACATGAACGTTGACTAGAATATGATTGATTGTCCATTATAGTGAATTATATATGCATCATAATAGGGTACAACTATGTAGTTAAATTTCAACCAAAGAAGAATTTAAATGCATAATTAAAGTGTATTAGTAAGTTTGAATCCATTTATACTCAAAGCATTAATAAGTGAGCTATATGTTATATTTACAGCATCTACTAATTTGTTTGCTTTAGGAAATTGAATAATCAAATTCAATGGTCTGAACTATGCCAACTGGTTAGAACAAATCTAGTTCCAAGTAGGTGTAATGGATTTGGACTTGGTCATAGTTTCAGATGCAAGGTCCATAGTCATAACTGAGACTAGTTCTGAAGCTGACAAGTCTTATTATGAGGCTTAGGAACGGTCTAATAGACTGAGATTGAATTTGATGTGAATGATGATCGCAAAAAATATAAAGTCGTTAAAGCCTAAAACGGACAATGCAAAGAAGTTCATGTTGAAGCTTAAAGAATACTCCCAATCTGATATAGCTGACAAGTCCAGAGTAGGGACTTTAATGAGTGAGCTAACGACCAAAAGTTTAACTAGTCACAACCTATTCATGATCTTGTAATACATATGTCAAATCTAGTTGTAAAACTGAAATCTATGGGTATGGATGTAAGTGAGTCTTTCCTTATACAATTCATTATCAACTCACTTCCTCTTGAGTTCATCCAGTTCTAGGTGAATTATAACACCATTAAGGAAAAATGGAACCTTCAAGAAATTAAGGCCATGTTGGTTCAGGAGGAAAGGAGATTGAAGAAAATGAAAAAACACTCCGTTCATCTCACATTTCATCAAGGAGCTAGTAGTAGCAAGAACAAACCAGGAAAGAAAGGCAAAGATAAGGACAAAGCTCTCAGCAAAGTTAATGAGGGTCGAATCCATAAAGATAAGAGGTGCTACTTCTGTAAAAGGTCTGGTCACTTCAAGAAGTATTGCCCTAAAAGAAAGGTTTAGTTTGAAAAGAAAGGTACATACTTTGTCTCAGTATATTTTGAGTCAAATCTTATTGAAGTGCCTAATAATACCTGGTAGTTAGATTCTGGTGCAACTACTTATGTGTCACATGTTAAACAGGGATTCCTTTCAATCCCGACCATGAACGGAACTAACAAATTCTTATATATGGGGAATAGAATGAAGGCACAAATAGAGAGCATTGAGACTTTCAAATTGATCTTTGACACAGGGTGTCATCTGGATCTAAACAATTGTCTTCATGTTCTTGACTATGCTAGTTTCCCTTACAAAGTTGGATGATGATGGTTTTAACTTTAAGATTGGAAACCATGTGCTTTCTTTATATAAACACAAGTACTATTATAGGTTTGGTACTTTAATCGATTGTTTATATTGTTTCAATCTTGATGTTGATTTTGTTGAATCTTTGTTTCATGTTGACCATATTATAGGAAATAAACGTAGTGTACATAAAGAATGTTTTGTTTTTTTGTGGCATAAAAGATTAGGTTATATATCCATAAAAGGGTACAAAGGTTAGTGAAAATGAAATCTTACCTCAATTGGATTTTATTGACTGGGATATATGTGTGGATTGCATTAAAGGAAAGCAAACTAAACATATATCAAGGAATACAACCACAAGAAGTAGTGAATTATTTGAATTAATACACACTGACATTTGTGGTCCTTTCTACGTTCCTTCTTGGAGTGACAAAAAATAATCCATTACGTTTATTAATGACTTTTCACGATATGGTTATATTTATTTGCTACATGAGAAGTCTCAATTCATGGAGATCCTAGAAGTATTCGTTAATGAGATAAAAAGGCAGCTAGATAGAAAAGTAAAGATAGTGAGGTCTAATAAGGTGGTGAATATTATGAAAATTTTGATGAAAGTGGACAATGTCCAGGTCCATTTGTAAAGTTTTTTGCAAGTTGAGGCATATGTGTGCAATACAAAATGCCTATTACACCACAACAAAATGGTGTAGCTGAAAGGCAAAATTGTACTCTTATAGATATAGTTAGGAGTATGTTAAGTTATAGTACTATACCTTCATTATTATGGATGCATACATTAAAGAACATAACGTATATACTCAATAGGATTCCTAGTAAGGCAGTTCCTAAGACACTTTATGAACTGTGGATAGGAAGGAAACCTAGTTTACAACACCTTCACATTTGGGGTTATTTGACAAAAAGTAAGATTGTATAATCCACATGAAAAGAAGCTTGATGCGAGAACCACTAGTGGCTATTTCATCAGCTATCCTGAAAAGTCAAAGGGGTATAGATTTTATTGTCCTAATCATAGTACGAGAATAGTTGAATCTGGTAACGCTCGATTCATTAAGAATGGTCCAATCAGTGGGAGTGGAGAATCACAAAAGTGGATATTTATGAGAGTCGAGTAGAAACTACTACATCAAATGAGATCCCACCAATGGTTATTCCTCTTGTTGCATCACGGATATGCAATATACTGGAATAACGAATCAATGTTCTAATTCCACAAATTGAACATATTAATAAAGAACTAGCTAATGATGTTCAAGTTACAAATGATCAAGTGATGCCACAAGAAGTAGCATTATGACGGTCTGTAAGGTAGAGAAGAACAGTTATTTTGAGTGACTATGAAGTTTACTCACTCAAACATGAATGTGACTTGAGCATTGATTAGGATCAGTCTCATTCAAACAAGCCATAGATGTAGCAATTTTGAAAAATGGTTCAAAACTATTAAAGAAGAGTTGAAATCAATGGATGAAAACAATGTCTGGGAATTAGTTAAATTGTTGGAATGTGCAAAGCAAGTGGGATATAAATGGTTCTTTAAGACCAAACTTGACTCACAAGGCAACATTGAAAGGTATAAAGTTAGACTTGTTGCAAAGGTTACACTCAAAAGGATGGTATTGACTATAAAGAGACCTTTTCTCTAGTTTCAAAGGACTCTTTAAGAATTGTTATGGCCGTGGTGGCTCATTATGATTTAGAGCTTCACCAAATGGATGTAAAGATGGCTTTCTAAATTGTGACTTGGAAGAAGAAGTTTATATTGTAACATCCCACCCCCTACTAGAAGGGTAAAATAGGAAATTTGTCATAGGATGGGATTGATAGGGAATAAGTAGTACTGTTCATGCATAATAGGATTG
>JAOSBK010000204.1:5594517-5605718 GCA_027568895.1 Erythroxylum shatona
GCTGCTAATAATATGGTTTTGTTACATGATGTAAAGAATTTTCTCTCTAATAATTTCGAAATGAAAGATATGGGTGAGGCATCCTATGTGATAGGAATTGAATTATTCCAAAATAGACCACAAGGATTATTAGGATTATCTTAAAAAGGATATATCGATAAAGTATTAAAAGAATTTCAAATGAAAAAATGCTCCACAGAGATAGTTTCAATTTAAAAAGAGACAAATTTAGTCAAATGCAATAGCCACGAAACGATTTGGAATGTAAGGAAATGAAGTCTATTCCTAATCCATCAGTAGTTGGGAGCTTAATGTATGCTCAAACATGCAATTGGTCAAATATCAGTTTTGTTGTTGGAATGCTAGGTCGATATCAAAGCAATCTTAGAATGGACCACTAGAAAGTTGCAAAGAAAGTTTTTTGATATTTATAAGGCACAAAGGACTTTATGCTCACATATAGAAAATCAACCCATCTCAAAGTGATAGGTTACTTAGATTCAGATTATGCCAGTTATGTAGACTTATAGAAATATACATTCGGTTATATGTTCTTATTAACTGGAGGAGCAGTTTCGTGAAAAAGTGGAAAGCAATCCGTCATTGCTACTTCCACTATGGAGTCTGAATTTGTGGCATGATTTGAGGCCATAGTTCATGGATTGTAGTTGTGGGACTTTATCTTAGGTCTTGGTATTGTCGACAGTATTAATAGACCGTTAAGAATTTATTGTGATAATTTTGCAACCGTTTTCTTCTCTAAAAATGACAAGTATTCAAAAGGTATGAAACACATAGATTTGAAGTATTTGTCTGTGAAAGAAGAAGTGCAAAAACAAAAAGTTTTAATTGAGCATATTGGTACCAATTTGATGATAGTGGGTTTGTTAACTAAAGGCTTACTGCCCAAAACATTTATTGGTCATATTGAACGGATGGGCCTTATAGATAATTCCTTGTTAGATAGCGTTCTGAAATGTATATATACATATAAGTGTTTTGCTCAAATTGCTATGGCACTTGTGAATTTAATTACAGTCATATGTTTTTGCTCACTTACAGGTTATCAATATTATGTTGCATACAATAAATTATTATTTGTGAGATAACAGTTACAGAATTACCTACTTAAAGTTTTATGAATTGAGTTGATTATGTGATACACTGCCATGATCCCATCATCTTAATTCAATTAAGGATGACTTAAACAATTCCATATATTGCGTGCACTTACAGTTTTATTGTTGAATCCCCAAGTCGTAATATGGGCCAAGTGGGAGATTGTTAGAATATTTCATGGCCCATGTGACTTATAGATTTGAGTCCCATGAAAAGAACCAAAGATAATAGTTATTGGGTATTATATAATAGATCTCAAATGGGTGATAGACCCTTTCCCTCTCTCTTTTAAAAACCAAACAACATGTTGGTTGGTTGGATATATATAAGTTTTAGAAACTTATTAAAGGTTATTTGTACCATATGAAGAAACACATTAAAGAAGAATAAAAGAAGAGAGGGAATAAATCAATACTTACAAAACTATCATAGATACAGGTATGACAAAATAAATCGATTCATAAATGTCTAACAAAACAAATTCAAATATCCAATAAAAAAATTATGAAGATCCACTCTTATAAGGTTCTAACTTACAGATCTGTACTTTTTTATTTTTTAAAAAAACTTACTGATTAGTATTAGTAATTTATAGTTAGAGAGTACATGCATTGTAACTCCTCATTTTACTCATAAATATTTTGTTTATTATCTTTTTCATTCAATACGTGGCATTAGGATCTCATTAGGCGTGCGTGTATACTTATCATATGTTTCTTAGTTTTCTCTATAAATGGATCATTCGTATTAAAAAATGAGTTAGATATTATTTATTTTTCGATGGTCTTGGGTATTACTTATATATGTAATTATTGTTTACATAAAATAGTAAACATTATTATTTTTAGCTTAAAGCAGTCAATGATAGAAGCAATGATAGTCAAATTTAAGGTTAATAAATTTTAGATGAATAATTTCTTATTATAAATTTCTAAATATGAAAGTTACCCTCATATAGAATAATTGTCTTAGAACTACTAGTGGAAGGCCAATGATCTTCACAGATGATGCCAAGTAGATTGAAATAGACATGAATATTATTACAAATTTTTACATATATATAACTTTAGTTGATGAAATTTTATTTAGCATAAAGAAGAAGAAAATATAAAAAATGATAAATGATCATCTCAAAAAGTAATAGAAGCTCAAGTCATTTCCCAATAAAATTTTCTTTAAGAGGAAACTTTGTAATTTTAAAATGTCAGAATCCAACTTGTGACTAAGTAAATTAATAATTTGATTATTATATTCCCTTGGTTCACATCTTTGGGCAAAGGAACATGGTTAAATGAACATGTTGGACTTCAAATTTATTGTCTACCTAATTAGAATTAACTCATTATTAACTTAACTAATAATTTTCTTACAGTCTACTAAGTATTTGATGATGTTACAGTCAAAAAAGGTCAACACAAGAATAAGAAAGACAAGTATTATAGTTCATAATAAGTTGAAGCTTTAATAATGGCAAGACAGAGAATGACAAAACATGGTCTAAGTGGGAGCAAAATCATGGTAGGTCAAAATCAATAAGTAAAAAAATAAATATATACAATAAATGAGGCAAGAAATGTCATTTGAAAAAAAAGTACAAAAATTTAAATGAAAAATTTCTAGTCCTTAGAAAAATTTTCTAAGCACTTTAGATGATGGCAATTAGGCTTCACAGTGGTTAGGCTTTAAGCCATTAAGGCCCAAATAATAGGTAGCCCGAGCTTGACTTGAACCTGCTTGGATTGTCCCAAAACAATTTTATTTTTGTTTTACTTTTCAAGACTAAATCATTTTGGTCACAAGTATTTTAAACTTACAAGTTGGACTAGGCTTAAAATTTCAAACCTAATGGTAATGTGTTGCATTGTAAAGCAATAACAATGATTGAAATAAGAAAGTCACTACTTGATGTATAACTCTTCGAATAAGCTACTTGTCATATTACCTCTAAAAGAGAATAGTTCCATTATTATGAACCTATCTCAGGAAAATCTATATGCAATTGTGGCAATTGTCCTTTAAAGTTTGTGAGTATTAAAATTATTAAATTGAAGATGTTTGATGGTAAAATTCATACTTATTAAGATTTATGATATATGGAGGGCGTGAAGAAGAACTTGTTGTCTTTTAAACAACTAGATAATCTTAGGTGCAAAATAAAAATTATCAACAAGATTTTGATAGTAATTTGAAGCACACTTATACTTACGAAGGGAAAGAAAATATATGCAAACTTATACAAGTTAAAAGGAGAGATACTATTAGAAGTAGAAGCATCAATTAATTCAAGTAGTCAAAATTAAAAATCTTTAGTATTATAACATAAAAAAACTTGGACATATATCTGAATAAAGAATGAAAATCCTTACTGAACAAAAGGTATATTATGGAATATAGAAGTGTCACGACTATTTTATGATCATATGCTAGTAAGTAGCTTCATATAAAATTCAACACATCAAATTTAAGAAGCAAGGTTGATCTTAAATTAGTTTACTCTAATGTGTGGCAAGCACCAATTATATCCTTAGGAGAAGAAAGATACTTTTCTCTTTTATTGATAATTATCTAAAAGGTATTTAGTGTGCTCTATTAAGAGAAAGCATATATACTCTTAGTTTTCAAAGTTTTCTTTTTGAACTTAATTATGGCAAAAAGATAAAGTGTTTAAGGAAGGATAATGGACGAGGATACACTAGCGATGAATTTAATGCATTTTGTAAGTAAGAAGACATTAAAAGATCATTCACTAATGTATACACTCCTCAGCAAAAAGAAATGGAAATAAGAGTAATTTTAAAAGTTGTAGGCCTAAATAATCCTTTCTAGGTATAAGCAGTCAATATGACTTGTTATATAGTGAATTAAGTTATATCAATTACAATTGAGTTGAAAAAACCGATGAAGATGTAGATCAAGATCTCAATATAATATTTTAATGTCCATGTTTTTTGAAGCCATATATACACGATGTATAATGCTAAAGAAAATCACAATCTTAAGATATATTGATGGAGTAAAGAAGTATCACTCATGGTTCCCATTTTTCATAAGATTATTGTCAACAGGGATATCACCTTTATAGAAGATAAATTATAAAGGAAAACTAAAGATAACAACACTTGACAAAAAAGTTTAAAGACTATAATACAGATAAGATGGGAATTTCAATAAAAGGATTTTTTAAGCATCATTTGAGAAAAATGTTCAATAATAACTAAATTTAAAGATCTAAAAGTTTGTTAGTTAGATTGCAAAAAAGACCACCATATTGAGACTCAAATTATATAATAGAATGCAGGATAACATATTGTCTTTAAATATAAGATAGATAGTCATTAACTTTTCAATAGGTACTTAATAATCTAAATGTCTCTTAGTGGATGACAACAAAGTAGTAAAAAGTTTAAGCTTTTCATAAAAATAAAACTTGAAAATTTATATAGGAAAGAAACCCAATTGGTAATAAATGAGTTTTTTGAGATGAAGCAAAATGGTTATATATAAGTGGAGTAATATCATGCAAGATTGATGACGAAAGATATGCTTAAGAAAAGGAATTGACTTTAGTAAAATATTTTTTTCCTATAGTTTAACTTATTACAGTCAAAGTAATCCTAACAATCTGTATTATGTTTGACTTGCATCTTGAATAGTTAAATGTGAATTCTATTTTTTATGGAATTATTAAAGAAAAATTATACACCTAACCAAAATGTTTTGAATAAAAAGAGAAAGAGAATTTAGTTTATAGGTCGAACAAATATGCATACAGTATTAAATAAGAACGAGATATTGGCACAAGAGATTTGATTAATTCACCATAAGTCTTAGGTACAACAAACTTAATGCATAATCTTATGTATACTTTAAAAGGTTTAATCATAATAATTTCCTTATCATATTGTTGTATATAGACTACATGTTAGTTGTTGTCCCTAACAAATATCATATTAAGAAACTGAAGGTACAATTGACTAAGGAATTTGAATTGAACTTAGAACTAGCAAACACAAATCTAGAAATGAAAATTCACTAAGATATAAATAATTGAAATATTTGAATTTTATAGAAAAACTATTTAAAGAAAGTTTTACAATGCTTCGAAATGTAAAATCATAAGCTAGTTTCTACCGTTTTCCTTTTAATTTTAAGTTACCCTCTAGTACGAGCCTTAGAGAAGAAGGTGAGATGATGAAGATATTTCGAGTACCATATGTATTTGTTGTAAGGAGTTCAATTTTTACCATAATTTGTATAAAACTAAACAACACATATTCAATGAGAGTGGCTAGCTATTACATGACAAATCTTAATAAAAAATATTGAAATGTTGTAAAGGAGAATTTAAGATATATTAAAGGGACCTTTAATGTTGCACTGTAATGAAGGATCATACTTTTATGTGAAAGAGATTTTGACTTTGATTATACAAATGATCTTGATAAAAACAAATCTATTATAAGATATGTGTCAACGCTAACTGACAAGGTCTGACAAGGTTGTAAGTTGAATTTTAAAGATGTAAATAGTTGTCACTATGTTAACAATAAAAGCAAAATATTTAGTGACTACACAAGTTAGTAAATAAGTCGTATAGTTGAAACTGGAGATATGAGAAAGTTGACACAATTAGTAGAAGTTTTCATTATTTTGTGATAGTTGAGGTCTCCTGAATTTATTCAAGAAATCTAACATTTTATTCAAAAATTAAGCATATATAAGTCTTGTTTCACTTTGTTCATGAGAAATAGGGGAAAGAAATTGTGGATTTGCAGCAAAAGTCTATAGTGAAGACAATATAACAAATTATATGGTAAAAGTAATCAATTAAGACAAATTTGTTTCATGTTGATTCTCATGTGGTCATATAAAAAGGTAAATAATGTGAAGCTAACAAAACGTCATATGAAAATTGATTAGTTCTTAATTAAATCTTTGAATAAGAGGTTGTTAGAAAATTCTAAATATTACTTAATAAAATATTTAGATATTATTCACAGTTATTAGAAAAAGGTAGTTATTATTATCAAAATAATTAATTGGCGATAAATAATGTATGATGCAAAAATAAATATTAGAATATATGATAACTAGAATAAATCATAACGTATGACTATATTTAGTTTGATTCATTTATAAATATAAATCCATCTTCTTGTTTCATGCTTTAAGAGAGAAACAAATTCAAGCATTCAAAAGTAGTATTCATGAAAATATAATCTTATAAATTTTAAATTAATAATTAGTATTTGTAAGTTATAATTAATTAGTAAGTTTATGTATTATAACTCTTTTTTATTTATGATAATATTTGTGTATATCCTATTTCTAATTTTATATAAGTTATTATTTTTTTCTGTCTACTTAATCATTCTAATAAGGAATAAGAATAGCAAAAGACACATCAAATAAGAACCAGAGGGATATTTATATGAGGAGTAATATAAAATTTTCAATCTTTCGCTTTACGCTTTATAGTGTCAAAGGTGAGAAACAAATCTCCACACAATCTTAAGTAAGAGTCGAGATATTGGCACAAGAGATTTGATTAATTCACCATAAGTCTTAGGAACAACATACTTTATGCATAATTTTTTGCATATTTTAAGAGGTTTAATAATAATAATTTCATTATCATGATGTTTTAAATAGACTACATATCAGTTGTTATCCCTAACAAATATCGTATTAAGAAATTGAAGACACAATTGATTGGGAATTTGAAAAGGACTTAGAACCAATAAACGAGAATCTAGAAATTCAAATTCACTAAGATAGAAATAACTGAATATTTGGATTTTATAGAAAAACTATTTAAAGAAAGTTTTACAAACTTCAAAATGCAAAATTATAAACCAATTTCAATCATTCTTATTAATTTTAAGTTATCCTCTAGCATAAGCCTTGGCGAAGAAGATTAGGTGATGGAGATATCTCGAGTATTATAGGTAGTTCAATATATACCATAATTTATACAAAACTAGATATCACATATACACTAGGGGTGGTTAGCTGTTACATGACAAACCTTAGTAAAAAGCATTGAAATGTTGTAAAGGAGAATTTAAGACATATTAAAGGGACCTTTGATATTGCATTATAATGGAAGATCATACTTTTATGTGAAAAGAGATGTTGATTTGATTATGCAAAGTCGCGATCTTGATAAAAGCAAATCCATTATAAGTTATATGTTAATGCTTATTGACAAGGTTGTATGTTGAGTCTTAAAGATATAATTAGTTATTACTGAGTTAACAATAAAAGCAAAATATGTAGTAGTTACACAAGCTAGTAAAGAAGCAACATGGTTGAAACAAGTGATAGACAAAATTTGACACAAACAGTAGAAGCTTTCATTATTTTGTGATAGCTAGAGTATCTTGAATCTAGCAAGAAATGTAACATTTCATTTAAAAATTAAGCACATATAAGTTCAGTTACATTTTGTTCACGAGAAATAGGAGAAAGAAAGTGTGGATCTGTAAAAGAAGTCCTGAAGACAATATAACAAATTATATGATAAAAGTAATCAATTGAGACAAGTTTGTTCCATGTTGATCTCATGTGGCCTCATAAAAATGTAAGCAATGTGACACTAACAAGAGGTCATTTAAAAATTGATTAGTTCTCAATTAAATCTTTAAATTTTAATCATTCTAGTAAGGAATAGGAATAACAAAAGACATATCAAATAGGAACCACGGAAAGGGGTAAAAGGACATTTATATAAGGAGTAATATAAAATTTTCAATTGATCATTTTACACTTTATAGTGTCAAAGGTGAAAAAATTAAGTATGAGTTTGAACATAAAAAAAATGTTGTAAAATGTAAATGCTTCATTAACATTTACAAAGAATATGACATTAACGTTTTCTTAAAAGAAGAGAATTTGCTATTATTTTGTCTCTTTGAATAAATCCTGGTTAGATATATAGGAAATACCCTCTGAATATTACATTAACTTATGCAAAATTTGAATGAAAAAAGCGTCGTCACCAGTGGAGGCACACGCCATCCGAGACTCTGAAGTTCTCTTTTAGTCGAAAGTTGCCTGTATTATTATAAACAGCCAAGCATCTCAAGCAACCAATTGGTTTCCAGCTAGCTGGAACTAATTCGCCAATCTGCGGTCTCCTAACTAAATTAGCTGTACGAGGGAGCCACATACTTACTATGCCCTTAGTTTCTTAATTTGGCAACGCTTGTTCATATTCCTATATGAAACCTTATACATACTTAAGGTCAAGCCCTTTACAAGAAAAAGATTATAATGTTAATTACGAGATTAAGTGGAGAATATGATTTTACGTTATAGAATCCCAAAAAGCACCGCCTAAAACCGTCTGTTTAGCCTTTTGACACCTAACTAAAGTGTAATGTTCGCTCTAAAATTAATTCCATTGGATCCTTAATGTGTTGAGTTCAATTAAACATAATACTCTCAAATGATTTGAGTACGAATAATGTTGTTATTTTATACTTCTTCGTAATATTAAGGATTAACTAAGAAAATTTATATTCTATATTAACTAAATGTTAAAGACTTATTTGACCCTTAAAAATACATATTAATTATATTTAGTCAATATACTCCGTGTACAAGGCTCCCCTCTTTGCGAGGGTCGAGGAAGGTGATCAATGTATGCAATTTTTCTTTTGTTATTTTTATTAGGACGTTATTTTCGTTATTTGAGCATGGGCCTTACATTCTCTCCCTCATACACATTAATTATATAAGAAGTAGAAATAAAATTGTATAGGAAATATATTTCTTCCAACTAAGCCAAAAATTATATTTCTATTCTTACAGGGTTCGTTTATTAAAATTTTCAATTAAAGTTTCCCTGTCCTCTTATCATATCTTTAATATTAACAATTCAAAATTGCAAGCCTTGAAATTTCTAAAAATGAAAATGAAAGGATTTTTTAATTAGGTTATTCATCTTGTTCTCGCAAATTAACATCTGATTTGTATACAATTTCCTCTCTAATGAGAGATCTATGATTCAAGTTTTAACATTAAAGAACCTTAGGTAACATAAGAGAATTTATTTAAAAGAGACAAAAATAAATTGCCAAAAATTATGATATCATTTTTTATAATGAAAGAACAAGCAATTATTATATTTCTGATTGTATATTAAATAAAATTTTAGCGTATATTGTAATTATTCATTATATACTATATAAATTATTTAATTTAATAATTCAAAATTATATATTTTTCGCATAATCAAAAGCAACCTCTACTATTTGGAAATCCTTGAAGAGTCCTCTTGAAAAATTGAATTGAACACCTCCGATGCATAGAAACACCTTAAAAAGTTCCAATAAGCGATTTAGACCACTCCTATGAAAGCAAGAATCACCGTATTGTTGTCCCCGATCGATGTACATGCATATAATTAGGCCATGCCTTGCATGTTACAAAATGCACAACCTCAATATAATATAAGATGAAAGATTGTGAATCTTATCATCATATCTAGGTGCCCACCATATGCTCAAATTAAAGTATCATAAGAAACTTGGATTTGCTAAGAACATATATATGTTTATCTAATCTTAAAGTTTGTTCCTTACAATATGATCAAAGATATAATCGAACTTAAGCTTTATACCAAAGACATTGTTTATAAGTCCACGATAGCAGCTCGAAAAGAAAATTATCCACGTGTCAAGTGCCTAAGCCCTTTTAGTCTTGAAATGTCAGGGGAAGGATCTCTTTTAGGGGTTCTGTTGAATGTGAGGGATTTGAGATTCTTGTCTTCAGGTTGAAGACGAGAAGGAAATGCAAAAAGAGATGATGAGTCTTTTCGCCCATTACATAATGTTTGGGTTTACGAGTGATTGGAAGGGAAGAGTTGAGGAATCAACTGACCCTATGAAATCACGTAGCATAGAAAGAAAAAGTGAAGTGACAGATTTTGTTTTTAATTGATATGATCTTTTAGGGCAATACCAGAGGTTTCTGATTACGGGCACATTTTCAGACATAATGGTTGTGGACTCAAAAAGAGTCGCCACGTAATTGATGCTCTGTCGCATCCACATGTTGATTTGATGCATGGATTCGATCAAATGATTTTTAATTTTGTTGTTAAGAAGTTTGATGTGCGTGTCCAAGATCTTTTAAAGAGTGAATTCATTTATTAATTTTAATCTCTTTTATGTAATTCCCTTTTTTTTACTGGCTTAAAAAATGTTAACTAGAGAAGATTTTATAAAGAGTGAAATTTACTTTTTGTCATCATATTTTTACTGTGATTCTCTTATTCTTTTTACTGGTTTAAAGAAGTTAACGAATGTAAGATTTCCAAGTAAATTCAATACCAATAAAACTTAGTAACTCTTCTTTTTCCAATTTGTAATCCCACTAATTGCATAAAATAGAATTTCGTTCAGGAATTATAGATGAAGTTATAGCATACATGCAGTAATGTAGAAAAAAACTAATATTCAAAGTTCAGTTAATAAAATAAGTTTAGAAAATAATTAATTACCCTTAGTATTGTTTATGATAAATAAAACAAAATATTTATAAATACTTGCATCCTCACACAAACAATGCAATAAGATTATTCTTATAATAAAATTTTTGTTAATCGTCTCTTCTTATAAAATGAAACACTAAATGACTATTTATAGCTCCTTATGTAAACTTGATTTTTACATAATTCCAAACATTATGAAAAACATCATACATGAGAGATTTAACAAAAATGTCAGTAACTTAATCAAGGCATTTGGTTCATCCTTGACTTTAAGTAGCATAGTGTCGTCCTCGACTGCATCTTCATTTGGTTTCTACAAACTTCGCTTTATTTTTGTTCTTGGAAAAACACTCCCAATAATAATAGCCATGCTTGTCAGATGATCAACATTCAGCTTTGGTCGGGTCGGCTGTGCTGGGCTCGGGCCCATTCAAAATGACCCGTGGGCCGATCGGTCAATATTTCATGGGTCAGTCTCACACCTAATAACCATGTCAAGCCCAAGTCCGATCCACGCTCTCCTCAGCCCATCTGCATGTGAGAGACTCCCATGCAAACGCAAAGATCTACATACGTAAAGACC